>LPNX011053258.1:0-11404 GCA_001517045.1 Pseudotsuga menziesii
CCCGTAACCAACGCACCGGCGTTGTAGGGATTCTTCCAAAGTACTTCCTAGTAGAGGCGCCGGAACCTCCCGCTGTCTTAGATTCTCGGCTAGCTGGTCAGTTGACAATATCAGCCTGGGATACTGGGCGGGCCCGACATGTCTTAAACGGAGGAAACTTAGAAGAGTCTCCCGGCTTTGACAAACCTTCGTTGACACCCTAATCAAGAGCATTCTTTAAAATTCTTAAAATCTACCAAGAGCACTCGCAAAACCTAATATTCACTAGCTTAATTCCTAGACTTTATTTCACGCATTTATTTGACTCCATAAGGCACTGGTCCTTCGTTATAACTGAGTAATATTCTATCTTGATCAACTGTCTATGGTTTATGTTTGCTGATTATATCTGAATGCTTAAGTAAAGTCTGGAATCTTTCGCTTATCTGTATAATCTCTTGTTAGCAACGTGGATTGCTTTTGATTTAGTGTCATATTCATAATAAACAAACACTTCAAATCATAATAACTCCTAAACAACACCCATCCGCATCCGCAACTAATCAAAACACTTTAACAACTTAAGAGCCATAGAAACTCTTTTGTAGGGACTACCCCCCTTGGCTTCGTTAGGAGTTAGCCTAAACGGAGGAGCTAGGAGTAGGTGACAGTACCTAGCTCTGTGCTTGCCCCCAAGGTCACACCTCTCCCACTTTCCTAAGTGAGGAGACAGCTTTCGAAAGATTTTTGCTGCAGGTGTGCAATCGGCGGACAACACCTGCTCTAGAATAGGCTCCATCAAAATTCATCCTCCATAATTCATTAAGCTTTTCGTTTTTGATTTCTTCATGGATAGGCTCTAAGAAAGTGGAGTTAATCTGGTACATCCCTAGTTCACCTGAGTAGTTGACATACTCATTTGATGGATTCCCCGGGTTTTCTACATGATGTCTTCGTTCTTTCTCCGTATGTAACTGAACTAATGAGTCTTCTGATGCAGGTACAGTGGCGTAAGTCCAGTCCATTTGGATGGATCCCCCTAAAGTTGCACCGAATTTTCTGGATAAGAGCATGCCCCATTTATCCGGTACATCTATGACGAGAATATCCATGGTAACATGGATGTCTGGATGCTTTGCTAATCTCACATTCTGCCTTTCGATCATACCCTCAACTTTGACGGGTCTAGAATCCATGGCACATACATTTTGGTAAGGGCGAGTGGTTCTAAGGCCAAGTTGCTGCATAACTTTCTTGGTCATAATATTTGATCCTGATCCTGAATCTAGCATAGAATTGTGTAGGAGAAAATCACCTATCATCAATGACATGTAGAAGGGCGGGTGATCTTCTTTTCTTGGGTTCCTAGTATGCAAGATTACAGGGGGATCTCCGCAAACATTTTCCTGACTAGGAGGAAGCTGTTCTATAGTGTTGGCAAAAGTTAAATTCTTTGGAGATTTAGGTTTTTCAAGTGCAACTATTTTTGAGGTAGGAGGGGGATCATTGTTAATTTGAGGCTCAAGCATTTTCAACAATTTCTCCTTTTGACCAGGAATTTTACACAATTCAAGCACGAGAATCGGGACTTTAGAGTTTGCTAACCAACTACCTAAATCAAAAGTAAGAGCAACCGAATCTGACTTATCATCTATTTTAGGAGGGATGTCAGAAATTGTTACCTTTGGAGCAGTTTGGGTAGATGGTCCTTCCCTAGGTCTTCTTTGATATGTCATGCCTTTGAAATTTTGAACATTGTTACTATTCGAAGGCATTTCCCCGTAATACTTAGTTAAGTAATCAACCCGTTGATGAAACTGGTTAGCTTGATTCCAACTATCCTTGTGGTCAACATAGATGTCTCCGACATTGTGAATGAATTCAGGCTCGCTTGCAGACGTACTAGGACCGCACCCCTTGGGATAACCATGCTCCTGGACATAACAGGCATAATGGCAGCCAAATTCCTCATGGAAATCTCTGCATGCCCTACAAAATGGTTTGTAAGGTTCAACCACATTAGTGGCCTCTAGCTGATGAGGAGGCCTCTGCTCATGGTTGGGATTCTTTTTCTGCCATGTTGGCTTGGTAGGAAAAGTCCTAGGAGCAGGCTAAGTTTGAGTTCTTTCCATTGTTATTACCCTATTCTGAATTTCCTTTAACTGTGCTAAATGTTTATGTTCTGCCTCCTCCATATTCTTCTTCATCTCCCTTTTTATATCGATTATCTGTTTTTCATAGGCATCCTTCATAGCTGATAAAGGATCCTTGTCTTTGGGCTCACTAATTTTCAAAGGGGTGAAAGACCTTGAATAGCCGTGGAGGTTAGACTCACCAGATGACTGCATATTCTTATCAATTTTGACAGCCAAACCCTGAGCTAGAAGTAAAGTAGCCGGCTCCTTATCTCTAATTTGGTATTGGATTTTACCACTCAAAGCTTCGATGTAATAGTCCAAAACAGAAGCTGCCGGAGGAGAGTAAGTGGCAGGGATGGAATTTGCTAATTCAGTGAACCTGTTGTTGAATTCGTCCATTGTTTCAGTGTCGGACTTTTTTATGCTGGTCAAAGCCGCTACTAGATGTCTAGGCTCCTTTCTGCTGCTAAACTTTCCAAGGAAAGAAGTCTTGAATTTTGCCAAGGTGGCGAAAGAATTGTCCGGCAAATTATCGTACCAGTTGCCAGCCTTGCCATCCAAAGACAAGGCAAACAAGGTCATGTAAACATCTTCATGCCTATCAGTACCCCTGACATGGGCACCACAGTGTCTGGTGAAATTCCTGATATGCTGCTTAGCAAAGAGGGAGGCATCGGTGCCATTATATGTCGTAAGCTTGTCGATAGCCTTGTCAGGGATATCATGAGGATGACCTGCTATCTGAGCAAAGTTGAGTTGAGTAAAAAACTCACCCATTGGATTAAGAAAACAATTATTATTTTGCAAATTTTCTAAGTTTTCTGGAAATAAAAGATGGATGTTTGAAACAGACTCAGATCCAAGTTCTGCAAGGATATTGCGAGAAGATAGTTTGTTTAATCTCCTCCTTAAGACCTTTTCGGGGTCAGGGATGAAATCGACCAAACGTACAGAGTTTCTTCTAGTAGAATACCTTGAGGTGTTAACTGACAGTGGAGTCGCCAGGTGGACTTAGGTCTAATTTCAGAGAGTGATTGGACTAAAAATCTACCAAAAAGGATAAAAAGGTAAAAAACTAAAAGAAACAAAGGTCGTCCAGGAACAAAAAGATTTGTCCCCGGCAACGGCGCCAAAAGATGTTGTCCGCCGATTGCACACCAGCAGCAGGAATCAATTGAAAGCTGTCTCCTCACTTGAGAAAGTGGGAGAGGTGTGACCTTGGGGACAAGCACAGAGCTAGGTACTGTCACCTACTCCTAGCTCCTGCGTTTAGGCTAACTCCTAACGAAGCCAAGGGGGGTAGTCCCTAACAAAGAGTTTTCTATGGCTCAATGTTTAAGTTAAGTTTTAAGATGTTTTGGATGCGGATGGGTGTTGTTTAGGAGTTACTTGTGATTAGAAATGATTAAGTTTATGAATGTGACACGTAAATCAGAGCAATCCACGTTGCTCGCAAGAGACTGAAAGATAAGCAAATATTCTAGACTTGTAACTTAAGCATTCAGATATAATCAGCAAAAATAAACCATAGACAGTTGATCAAGATAGAAGATTACTCAATTATAACGAAGGACCAGTGCCTTATGGAGTCAAATAAATGCGTGAAATAAAGTCTAGGAATTAAGCTAGTGAATATTAGGTTTTGCAAGTGCTCTTGGTAGATTTTAAGAATTTTAAAGAATGCTCTTGATTAGGGTGTCAACGAAGGTTTGTCAAAGCCGGGAGACTCTTCTAAGTTTCCTTCGTTCAAGACATGTCGGGCCCGTCCTGTATCCCAGGCTGATATTGTCAAGTGACCAGCTAGCCGAGAATCCAAGACAGCGGGAGGTTCCGGCGCCTCTAATAGGAAGTACTTTGGAAGGATCCCTACAACGCTGGTGCGTTGGTTAAGGGTGTTTAAGGGTTATTAAATTACTCTTGTAGGGTTTAAAGATCCAATGCCGTTTCTGGGTATTCCGATCTAGGATCGGTCAGAGCATACTCCGGCAAGGAGGGAAGGGAGTTAATTAATTAAAGGGGTGTGTGTGTTGAAGATTTTATTAAAACAATTAATTAGACTCTCCGACAGAGAGCACTCTTGACCCCGTCTTATGACAGTGGTTCAAGAGACTTAGCTAATCTATATGCAGCAAATGCAAGGATTGTGCAAACCTAGGATGCTCTCCGATAGAGAGTGCTCTTGACTTGTGTTTTTGCAAGTTCAAGAGTCTTAAATAATTAATTGATTAAACAAGCACAACAATTAAGATGAAAGTGGTTGATTACATTCTCTGACAGAGAGCACTCTTGATCCACCTTACGGTGAGATTCAAGAGATTTTGGTTCTTTTTATGATTTGACAATTATATAACAAGATACCAAAATGCAATAATAAATCTAGCAATTAGTGTTTATGCTAAGGAACAACTAGCAATTAGCAAAAAATGAAAACTAAGACTAAGCAAAGAACTAAATTAATTGCTTAAAGGAAACTACACTAAAAAATCATGAAAATGAACACAAGATACACTTCCCCAAAATAGGGGAAGTAGAAAAGAAAGGAGACTTGCTCCCACTCGCCCCTTTTCTTTTATTAATCTATTACAATGATGATGTGTTCTTTGCTTCTTGGAAGAACAAGTAAAGAAGGGGATTGAGAGAAGAAGGAGAGAGTCTTTTTGTTCTTTTGCACTCCTTGTTTGCTTCTGGCCTTTGGGCTCTCCTTCACTTGCCTGAAACTAAGAGCTCTAGACATACACTTGTTATAGGATTAGTTGATAAAAAATAACTTGAAAATAAATCTACAAACTAGATAAAAACAACTACCCAAACTTACCGAAAAGAAGGGAGAGAAGAGGAAAGAGAAAGGCAAGGCAAGAGAGGGGGAAAGGGAGTGAAAAGAGGACAAAAGGCAAGTCAAAGAAGGCTGGAAACTTAAGGGAGAAAGAGGGCTGCAAATGAGGGTAAAAAAGGATTAAAGTACAACCCAAAAGATGGTTGAAGAAGAGGATGGAAAGGGGCTGCAAAAAGTGGAAACAAAGAGGCAAAAGAGAGCTGTCCAAAAGGGTAAAAATGTGGACAAGTGGACAGCGAACAAAAGGAAGGAAAGACTGCAAATAAAAGGCCTAAAAGGCTGAAAATACAGCCCAAAAGATGGTTGAAGAAGAGGATGGAAAGGGGCTGCAAAAAGTGGAAACAAAGAGGCAAAAGAGAGCTGTCCAAAAGGGTAAAAATGTGGACAAGTGGACAGCGAACAAAAGGAAGGAAAGACTGCAAATAAAAGGCCTAAAAGGCTGAAAATACAGCCCAAAAGATGGCCCAAAAAGAGGATGGAAAGAGGCTGCAAAAAGTGGAAACAAAGAGGCAAAAAAGGGCTGTCCAAAAGGGTGAAAATGTGGACAAGTGGATAGCGAACAAAAGGAAGGAAAGGCTGCAAAAAGAAGACCTAAAAGGCTGCAAAAAGTAAACAGGGCAGCCAATCGAGGCAAAGGCTAAGTGGATGAATGTTCACTTTAGCCAAAACGTGGCCTAATCCCAAGAAAATAAAGATTTTATAAAAATTTGAGAGATGAATAATATGAAAGAAACACTCAAACCTGTGGTACTTTGATGGGGTTTGGATTCTTTTGGATCTTGAAAATTTGGAAGTTTCCTTGGCTTCGAGAGGAGAGGATGCACCTGAGCTCAAACTCCTACTCACTTCAATGAAATGACCTGCACAATTTCAACTCAATACTTGCAAATAATGGATTAGATCATGTATGTTTGGTAAATAAAAATGTAAAGAGCATGTCATACAATTGAATAATCGATGCTACTTTAATTCATAGAAACAAAACCATAAAAATCAAATTGTAACATCAAATGATCAATCTTACGTGCTTATAGAAGCCTTCTAAAGCATGAGCTATTATCCAATCCTAAGCAATAAAAGACAAAAATTGAAACATTTCATCCCATTCGCCAATTGTTCATCCACATTTACACACCATGTATGCCTCCAAAGCCTTAAAATTTATTATATGGTTGCAAAAGCAACAAGCATTACAGTAATTCAGAGGTTCTTTGCATAAAATCCATCAGAATAGAGCTAAAGGAGCCTCTATTTGTACAATGAGAGAGTGCTAAAACCCTAAAACCAATTCTCAAACCCTAACTAGCCTGGCCACCAAACAGAGATGCCACACCTAAATTGGAGAACTAGGAGTGAGGGGAGGCCTACACCCAGGCAAGGCGCCCCCACTCCAACCCTAAACACCGAAATCCACCCACAGATGAGCCCAACATGTGGAAGGCGCCCTTAGGAGAGAGAGGGGCGTGAGCTGTTGAAGGAGGCACCCTGCTGCATGGAAAAGCTGCTTGCTAGGTCTGGAAACCTACTTTGTTAGGTCTGGGAAGCCTACTGATGGTGTAAGCTTCAGTCTTCACCTTGATCAAATCACCGGACCAATGAGAGCTCTCCATCTCATCTTTAGCTGGAGATGACATGTCTGATAACTGATAATAAATTAATTGCTCTCTTAATGATGACTGAAGCTGAGTTATGATAACTCCAATCATCATAAGTGCTCCATAAGATGTCATTTAGCCTTTTATTTTAACGAATTTGGATTAATTTGGAGAGTTTTATTTTTCTCCAAAATAATCATTTTTTAATAAAAATTCATTTCTTTACTCAAAACTGACTTTTTTGAGAAAAAAGGCATTATGTGGCCGATTGTTGATTTGAAAGTTGGTTTTGACTTGCTGGCTGATCAAGAATGATTTTTGGCTTAAGGTTAGAGCCATCAATCACTGAATTCGGAGTCCAGATGACCGACTTACCATGAACGGGTTTTTTCCATTTAATTTATGGAAAAATTAACGCAAAAAACTTGGGAAAAGTAATTAAAAATTAAAAAATTAAAAAATAATTTTTCACTGTTCGAAAAAGTTTTGTTTTGAATTTTTTTTATGTGTCCAGATGACTTAGGATATGACCATGATCTATCTAAATAATGTTTGGTAGGCTTATAACACTCAGTTGGGCTCTAATAACCCCCCAAGGCCCAGAATTCAACATCGGGCACTCCAGCTTTGGAGGAAGCAGGAGAAAATCTCACCAATTATACTTGGCTGAAGGCAAAGCATAATTGTCAGGGGCAAAAAACTCCCTGGAATACCCTATTTGAGATTCTACGTCTCAAGAGACCGAACCACTCAAAAATATCGTACTAGCACATTTTATTACAAACCCCGCGGGGCCGTGGTCAAAATTATTCAAATAAAAAAGTGACTAGCCAATATTGGCTAGACAAGCAGACGGATCAACTGATACACTGGAATCAGACTTTGAACAAGTCTGTCAACTGGCGGCTCCTCAGGTAACCCAACTATGGTACAAAAAAGTTGGTAACACTATCTACAACATACATGTAACAAATTATGAAATTAACAATGCGTCAATGATGAATGATGATCAAACACACAAGAAATTAAAATATTCAATACACAAGAAATTATAGTATTCAATACACATCATAAAATAGAAGTTTAAAATTCAGAATTTGAACCATAAATTGTAGTTTTCTCATTAAGTCATCATATGCAATCAAAATCAAATTGTATTACATAGATATTGAGTCAACAGTCATTGATAGTAAGATACTATAAATGCGAATGCCATTGGAAAATACAAAATAGGGTAGAATCTAGATATTAGAGCCATAGATGGAAAATTGTCATAGCTTGAAGTCGTCATTGTCAACTCAGTAGTCCTCCTCCATGTCAACATCATCAAAATCATCACTACTGACATTGCTATCTCCTCCATCCTCCTCATCTACTATATCCAATTTGACATTTGCATCTATTGGTGTGGAGGATGACCCCTCGAGAGGATCACCATCATAAAATGTGAACGACTCTAACATCGGTTCATTGAGATCCAAGTTGGCTAATTCCAACTCATCAGTGCTATCGAAATCCATATCATTAGGAAACACATCCCACATCTTTGTCTTTCCCTTCAACCACTCCTCCCTTTGCCCGTAAATAAGATGGAGGTTGGAGTGCACATACACCATTTTCTTTTCCTTGAACTGCTCAAGCTTGCTCTTTTTCAAACTGTACAAACTCCCAAATGTGCTCTGTTACATGCCAGAGCTACTACAAAGTTCAAGCAAGGACGAGGCCAGAGCAAGGGGTCCAAATTTTTGATTGGACAAGGCAAAGTGGGATATATTGCATGGATATTTGGTTTGGGGGCTATTTACCCCTTGGATTGGGCATGGCCTGTCCCCTTGGTTTCACTTTTAGAAGTACTTGGCTTAATGGCTTTGCTGACTTCCTCTTCGTTGTGATGGTTATCTCCACCATGCATGGCTTTATGCCCATGGGTTGGTGCTCCAGGGCTTCTGGGGGTGACCCACTAGGGAACATGCCCATCTTGGTGATTTTACTTGCAGAGGTGATTGCGCTATATAAAGGACTGTTATCTCCTCCTAGCACACCTTTCGGCACTCACTTGGACCTTTTCCAGCTTCCAGAGACCCCTCCTCTGATGCCTCCAGCCTAGTGTGCCCTTCTTGCTGCTATTGCACACCACTGAGCCTACAAGGTCCTAGAGGGGGCGTTGAGGGTTTCACAACATGTTGGGGTTAGATGGGGCATGATGCCCCCACCTGGTTCACTATTTCATCAAGTGATGCCCCTTTTTTGATTATTTTAGCATATTTTTATTATTTTTGTAGTTTTGGGGCAAAATTCCTTTGTAATTTTGAATTTACCCTAAAAAATATTATTATTTTATTTTAAGGACATGTAGGCTCAAAATTGAAACATTCATGTGAGAAGGCTATAAATATAACCTATCTCACTCATTGTTAACTCACAACACTTGGGATAAAATACTATTACGTTACTTTTTTACCCTAATGGCCTCTCTAAAGTGATGCACACCTTTTGGAGTATTTCTTCTTTGGCTTTATGGTGAAATGATGGATGGATTCTAGTGTTTCATGCACATGCAGGATTGATGCTAGCATTGTTGGAAGAACACAAGCACAAGGAGGATCTAGGGTTTCTTGGTTGCTCCATTCGTAAAGTTTGGTGAGTTTATGCTTCTGTGGATTGAATAGTGGTTGTAATGCTGCATTTTCTCTGAATTAGGGCTTCTTACCAGCTTTTGTCAACTTTTACGTGGTAGAAAACATCCTCTTGAAGGAGTTTTCTCTTGTTTGGCCTTAGATCTCTGAATTTTGCCCTAACTAGGATCCTCCAACAAAACCTAGAGGTTGTTGTTGGATGTCCTAATTGGTGAGCCTTAGGGAAATATTCCAAGAGGGAGGCTGATTACCATCCCTCATGGCCTAGGGTTTGAAGTAAATTTCATATAAACCCTAAGATTTGTCATTTTGATCAAATTTTAGTATTTCATGTGTAAATAGATGCATTTGCATGGTTAGCGTAGTGTTAGATTATATTTGCGTTTTATTAAACTAGAAAAGCATAGAAATTTATAAAATTCAATAATCCCAAAATAGAAACAATTTTCAAATTCCAAGCCACCCTCAAATTTTGGCCTGCCTATTTAGCCCTAGATCCTCTAGGGCGTCACCTGTCTTCTTGTCTACAGCCACGAACTTGAGAAACAGCCTAAAAAAACTAGTCAAAAGTCAGAGTTGGGGTTTCATATTTGACATGTTTCAAGGGTTGGGCTAATTTGGCCTTGATAAAAGGTGCCTTTTCGCCTTACAACAACCCCATTTAAGGGCACTTTAGGGCTGCTTTCCTTACTGATCATTGTTACTATCGTTTCCAGCCCTAAAACCTGTCAAACAGACCTGCAAAATCAACCAAGTTAGGGTCAGATTTGAGATATGTGGAAATCTCAGCAATATCATTGAATTCTGTCTCCCAAAAGCATTATTTTTCAGGCTAAGGCGGACTTGTATAAACCCTTAAAAGGCTGGTTAACTCAGCTGGTAATTCATGTTGATATACAGTAGTATTTACAGTTAATCTAAATGATGATAATAATGCCTATGTGATGATACATGCTGGTTGTTAATACTTACACTTGCTAGCTGATAAAATTGTCTACTACTGTTGATTTCAATAAAAAGTGGTTTAAATGATAATACTCTGCTGGTTATGATTCTGAATTAGTTTTTTTTGCCATATATCCTGGTCCACATTGTTGCATATCTACAGTGGTTTACATTGACTTGTACCAAAAGGTGGTTAGAATATTAGTATTTATATTCGGTATCTGCTGATAGCCAATTGATGTAGTTTCACTATTGGACTCCATTAAAGGCACTGATCTTGGCAGGTACCTAAATTAAGGCTCTCCCCTTGGTAGCTAATTCCCAAAGAAGTTGAGAGATTGACCTTAAGGTGACTATGGGTTCAAGTCTCTTATATGATTGCCATTCACTAGCATAAAGCTCAATTTGGTGTTGCAAGTTTTGACTACTAGTTTGAATGGTAACATTTTTGGTGCCGTTGCCAGGGACATTTCAAAGATTGAAGTGGATTATTTGGAGTCATTCACACCCTTGACAATAATTACAATTAGGTAAGAACTCAAGGTGAGTCCTCTTCTTTACAATTTAAAGTATATTTGTTGTTAAAAGACTAACCTTGTAGGGCTTATTTGGCGATTCCGTTAGCAATTGCTTTCTTCAAATACGCTCTTGTTTTCGTACTTTGGTGAGATTTGATTTGACAGGTCTCTCTTGGCGACTCCATTTGAAGAAAATTAAAAGAAGTATTATACAAGAGATAAGCCAAGAGGTAAAGCTTTATTTTGTCATTTTATAATATTTTCATTAGAGGCTAACCTTGTAGGTCATATCAGGCAACTCCACTGAAGAAAATAACCAACAAGAAAATGATATGGCTTCCATTGAATAAATATGGATGCATAATCGATACACTCCATTGGATTTCTCTAATGTTCCGGGATATCCAAATCAGTCACGTAAACACAGGTCAACCGAGGGCATCTCGATATTCCATCAACATGAAGATGCAGCTATAGAACATATTGCGAAGTTCAAAGAACATCTTATAACTGTTGGAATATTAATCCCATCTAGACCATAGGATAAGAACTTTTAATTAAGTTCCTAGGGGTTTAGTATAAATGTTCCAACATTAGTTGCCATCCTAGTGACTATTTTGAACATTTTCCATCCACTTGACATAGTTTAACCCTTGGAGCGTGTTATCCAACTTTTTGTGCCTTAAGTTGGGTTACCTAAGGAGCCGCCAGTTGACAGACTTGTTCAAAGTCTGATTCCAGTGTATCAGTTGATCCGTCT
>LPNX011053285.1:0-25294 GCA_001517045.1 Pseudotsuga menziesii
CACACTGCATACTTTTGATGGACCCCGCTACCCCAAAAACAAGAAATACCTGAAAAAATGTGATGATGATGTCATCATCACATTTTTTCAGGTATTTCTTCTTTTTGGGGTAGCGGGGTCCTTCAAAAGTATGTAGTGTGGGTACTCGTTGGATGCGGAATCAAATTCCGCATCCAACGAGCTCTCCCGATCGAAATTTGAGTAAAAACACAATGAGATATGTCGAAAATACGAACAAAAAAAGTAGTTTTTTTTAATGACAAATATCTTAATTCAACCATTATGGTTGACTTATTTTATTGAAATTCTATTGGTTCTTGAATTCCAACTCTCAAAAACTCATTTTGGCACGTTTTCTTATAAGGCCCATTTTAGACCCCAAATTTCCTCTAATGATATGAACACAAAGACAATCATCTCTTGATGCCATAAGTTCAACCCCTACCTCCAAAAACTTCAATCACTAAGTTAAGGTATGCCCACAAAATTAAAACTCAATCAAGAGTGTAAACTTTAAGAATAACATGGAAATAACATATGTTTGTGATGTGTACATGTAAACAATCACCTCCTCGCGTGATGAGCTTAACCCTTACCTCCAAGAGCCTTTGTAGTTACACCAAAGCATTAAAAAAAATATATGAAAATTTAAATTGATTAATAATGTCTATCAACAAACAACAAAGTGATCATACTTATATTAATATAGAAACCTGAATTTAAATAGGAGAATGGATATGATAGTAAATATACCATTGTAAATATAATAAGTATTTTTTTTTTTAAATTTAAAAAATGACTAACAACGAAAACTTGCGTATTGGTTAAAACACACTAGGAAAGAAGATGGTGTAAATATAATAAGTATATGAAAGAAGATGGTGCGTTAGCATGAAGTCAATGGAGACCTAGGGAAAGGTCCAACCCTTCGATCGGAGGATGTTCTATACCTTCTCTTTCCCATGGAACAAATGCCTGTCCTCCATACATCGAGTGTTAAAGCAAATCAATACCGTGGCTTGAATATTTTGTTCGTAGGGGGGCGGTTTTACCTCTAGATAGGACGAGGGATATTGGGAGAATATCATGGGGCAGGCGAGGAGTACAATGGATTTGGTCTCAGAATAACCAAGCATGACCTCAATCCATCCAATGCAAGATATTTCTCCAGCTCCACTACCCCGCCGGTATTCGTTGACAAGAATACACGAGTTATTTGCTAGGGCGTACACTAGAAAACATGTCACTTTTCACACAGAACAAGCCATCGAATATGGAACGAAAATGGTATGTGTGGATATCTCGACTCCATTTCCTCTCTTCATGCCTTTTGTATTTATTTCTGTATTGGGTGTCGATCCTTGTCTTTAAATATGTCCTCTGAGTCCTCGACTTCCTGGGAATCGAACTATTGAAACCTCAATTATACATATACCATTTTATCACAAACTTTTAGAACACTTGCTTGTCCTTGTTAGGATGAAAACAAGACAACTAAGGGTTTAAGCAGAATAAAGCGCATTTGGGGAGTTTAAGGAATCATGAAATGAAAAAATGTAATGTGTAGTAGGAAAATGTTAGCTAGGAGTGCACGGCTATTGTCTCCAATGGCTACCAAGAGGCCTGTATCCCCTCTAGGTGACCAACACCTATTCTCCATTTCACTAATTTTAACTATCCTGTAATTAATCTTTCAATTCAATTTATTTTCCCTCGGTTGCAGCAAGTGTTCCCAATAAATGCCCGATGGCCTTATCCAACTGCTCATCAACAACAATGGTGGCCGAGAATCCATTCAAGTTTGAGAAGTACAGCAACCACCTCAATGAGATGGTATGCTTTGAACATTTAATGTTGTTTAGTCCCATTTTACGAGGCATACTACATTTGTTGTGGTGCCTGACATGCAATTTTAGTCTATTTTTTTGCCCAAGATCCCACCTTTAGATATAAGAAATTAGAAGCAACAAAGACAACACTCTCTGCAACCCTTTGTGGATGCATATTGCTTTTTCTTCCAGTTTAATGCTATATCTAATAAGCACTAGATTTGTAAACAAATAGTTACCATTCTGTTTATATGATTGCCCAATCTTCTTCAACTTTGTATTGCTAGTAAGATAAGATAATTTTATTAATGTCCAATAAATGACCTGTTAAAGTTTTAGGGTTAGGTTAGGGTTTAAAATGTGCAATCAACTTTTATATTTTAATGACATAAACAGAACTAAAACAAGGTTAATTAGATCCAGAATAGTACTGCTGCAAATAACTTCAAACATAATTTTCATCTCTTTCAACTTTAACATTCCATTGGTCATTATGTTAAAGTTGGTCCTTGAGATGATTTAACAAATGCCATGTACAGTAACAATATTAACTAATAAAACAATAATGTATAGGAATCAGTAGTAAAGAACAATATTAATACTAATCTAGGATTGTTCTAGATCAGCCTTATACTCAGACACTCTTAGGTTCTGGACTTGTCACTAAAGGGACATGTCACCTAAGTGAACAAATGACACACCTTGAGAGAGAGAGGGTGCTTAAGAGAGTTATAGCAGTAATAATACAAACCTCAGATTCTTGGTCAAAAGGAAGAGAAACTTCAGGATTTAGCAACACACCAGTAGAGGGACATAGTCATGCACATTACATTCACACTAGTGAAGAGGACAGAGTAATGCCAACACACAGTCGTACCCAACAGAGACACAGTCATGCTGGGTGAGAGACACACAGTCACACTGAAAAGTGACACACAGTCACGCTGGAAAGTGACACACAATCATGTTGGCAAGTGTCCCACTGTCATGCTAGATGAGAGACATAGTCATGTTGGAAGGCGGATTACAGTCACACTAAGTATACAGTCATGTGGGTAGGGACACACGGTCGCGTTTGAACTAGATTGACACACAGTCACACAGGCAGGGTGGGCACACAATCATGCAGGCAGGGTGGACACACATTCATGCATGCATGGTGGACACAAAGTCAAGCATGCAGGGTGGACACAGTCACATTGGCACACAATCACAGTCACGCTGGCAGATTTCACGGCCTAGCCCTAGGGAACATACTTATAGCCCATCCTCACAACCCAGCAAGGAGAAAGTACAATCCACGACTAGAAAAGGAAACATGACCCAACTAGGATAGAAACCCATGTCTTGCAGAAGAAGAGAACCATCCCTCCATTGGTTCGCAAACATACAAGAAGGCATCAAATCATGGCATCAACTCTTGGATCACCAACATAGAGTAGCATCCTTTGAGTAGCATAAAATTTTGGTGCCAATAACATCGTTGAGTAGGAGTCATTGAGTATTAGCAAGTATCCGTTGTTGAAACACCGTTGAGTAGTCCCCCCTTGTGAGATTAGTCCCCTTCAATTGTATTGGAGCCAACGGATTCAAGATTTGGGGAGCCCAATGGATTAGAGTAGTTGATAAGACCATCCCCATTGGATTCAATAATCCCATTCGATTTGATTAGAGTACCCCATCCCCATAGAGTACCAACATCTCTAGTGGGATCTCCTTCTGGGATCTCCTACCAGTGTTAACACTTGTATTAACACCTACTTGGCATTGACTACTGGCATCACAATCTAGGATCACCTACTGGCTCAACTACAGACAATTGGCACTTATAAGCTATAATAGGGCACATAAGTGTTTCTTCAGGTTTGGAGGTACATTGCTTTATCGGGGTTAAAAATTTGTATTTTGAGTAAGCCAAATTGATTAGCGAATCATGTAAGATGATTCCTTCCATATCCTAAGTAAGGTTAAGCGGTAAAGTCTGGTAGAACAGGTGGATAGCATGCTCGTAAGTAAAGGGTGAATAGGCAGGGGCGTAGGGGGATTTATCGTCAACTTTTAAGTGTTTTATCCATAAAGCACTCATGAAATAAGATAGTGTTTCTACGAAAAATGATTCCTACCTGAAGCACTGGATTGGTGCGTGATGAGGTAGGGTAAGTGAGTATGAGGCACGGAACGATAATAGTATATAAAAGAAAAGTGAAGTAAGGATTGAAGAGTAGTGGGTTCAAATTCCTGAATCATATTGGCTCCATAGTCGTTTAGTCTCCATCCATAGACGAAGTATAACACAAAGTATAGGTTCATTTATTTGTCCCCTTCCCATTGAGTAGGCCCATTGGATAGTAGTAGTTGTATACCTCCTATTTTGTATCGATGGGTAAGGATGGAAGCTGGATTCCAATGCTCACTTATAAAGCTATCATTTGTCTAGTAATAGCCATAATGGCACCTATCACTACAATGTTCCCAATAACTAATGCTTTACAATTAGTCTTATTAAAATGGACAAGTTAAATGTCTCCATGGCGTATCATCTATTTCTCTTTGTAATATAATGGAAAATGGAAATAAGTTACCTAGATATACATCTTCACTGCTTTCGCTCAGCTAAGTTCCTCTTTCCTTCATAGTTTGTATGTAGGTATAGGAGGAGCATAGTTGTCCCCCAGGTCAAATAGACAGGAGAACCCCATAACAACAAGTCAAAAATTAAAATAGGTTGAAAAAAGCTGGTACAATTTCTTGAGTTTGTAAACATAGATGGGATTCACATATATTTACATCCAATCTCACCAAATGGGTCTTAGGATATGAATATTAATATTATAAGATTCATCAATGGGGATCAAATGCTAAATCTCTTGACAAGAAATATGGCCATTTTTATCCAGGAAAAAATCATGTGAGAGACTAGTCCAAGTCTTCTAGGTTCTGGTGGCTTCATCCTAGAGAACTCTTCAACATAGGAGTCCTTTCCATGCTAACCTTTTAGGAATATATCTGTCTTAATTAGAAATAGTGCTATATTGAGTTTTCTAAGTACAAATCAAGTGACAAGCATGATCAAGATTCAATACATCTTTTGTATCATGCCCATTGCTAAGTAAGCATTCAAGCCACTACTTTCCATGACATCTAGATTCTTCACAGTATAGGAGATGCATCGATGTTAAAGTACTTCATCTCTACAATGTTGAAGTACTTCATAGCACATGATGATTTCAGTTAATCCATGCACAAGATATAATGCTTTGCATGTATGAGAGTTTCTCTGATTTGCTCTCCAAAAATTGCAGTCAGGATTTTATTGATAGCTTGGATTTTTCATCTTTTATTACATCTTGTCGAGGTTTACCTATACTAGCTATTAAGAGATAGTAAATTATGTTATATCACCACCCATACCTGTCATGTTGTACATCAATTCTGTGAATTCCAACTTTCTCTTTAACTCCAACAATTTATGACGATCGCTAATACAGAGGAAAAATAAAAATCGAGAATTGTTCCACATGAATCCATGCAGATGGGTGTGTGTATCTGTTTGCCATGTTACTGAGTTGTTCTAGTTTTAGTTGTTGGAGAAAACTCTGTTGGAAACAAAAATTATGAACAATTTGAACAATTAAACTCTCAAATTGAAACTTAACAATTATAGAAATGCGAACTGGCAACAAGTAATGTTGTCAAAATTTGACATTAGAAATTGTTTCAGGAAATTCCACTGGTGTGTGTTGAGGTGGACTTGAAAAGTAAGTTGCCACCTTTTATTTATGTTTGTACTGTTTCGAGCAATTTGGGGCGTTTTATTGTTGGTTTCATGTATGAAATTCCGCTAGATCCTCCTTCAAACTGCCCAGAAATATTAAGTTAGGGTTTTACTGCCATTTCACCCATGAAACACTTAGCTTTGTTGTTGTTGTGATCTTATTCATGCCCAGAAGTGTCTAAGATGCAACCAGATTTATGAATTAGTGTGGTTACATGCTGTTTTTTATTTGAAAGAATGCCCAGGTTCATTTTTTGAGGCTATTATGGGGTTAAGACATACCCAGGGGCCATAACTTCCCATGAGGACAATTCAACCCAAAGGACTTTGTATGAAAGAAATAAACAGTTGCTTACATGCGACTTGTTGAAACACAAGCTAGCACACGTTAGCTTTCATTCACATTAGGAATGAGAATGCATAACAAATTTTCTATTTTGAATGTCTTACATATTAAAAATATTATTTGTATTTATTGTATTGAAAGAATGTAGAGTGTGTTGCTCAAGGAAAGGGGTGATCAAAGTTGATGCCATTTCCTAAACTGTGGCATTTTTTGGTGGATATGACACTAGATTGATTCTTTATGTTGCAAACACAGTAAATCTATAAAGGAAGAACTAAAATATGTATCCTAGCTTTAACAAGACAATCCCTATGCTGTTGAGAGGCCAACTTATACAACTGAACTTCAACATTTCCTTAAGGTGGATGAACCACTAGTCTTGAGTGACCCAACTTAGAGCTTGCTTGGATTGATTGGAAACTAGAGATAGGTCAATGAAATATTTTTTCAAATCCTTGGCCACCAAGGAGGTTGGAGAAAAGATCCATGGACTCAAAAGTATGGGAGTTTTAAAATGATGTTGTAAACTACTACAATTTCATTTTCAATCCCAGGAGTTAACAAAACAATGAGAGGTGGGAATGAATACGAATAAGCCCTCCAGGGATGGGCCATGGAATGTAGGGGCTCTTTCTAGCTGACCGTGGACTGTATAATCCCTCTAGGGATAGTCTGTGATCTGCTGGAATCTTTCTAAGTTTGATTTGTGATTGCTAGTGACCTATTTTGTTGGGCCATTGACTGAAGTGCCTCTTCTTTAGGAAGACCGTGGACTGTTCTTTCCCAGCTGGGCTGTGGACTGTGGTGGTTTTTCGTAGCTGGGTCGTGGACTGTGGTGGTTTTTCGTATCTGGGTCATGGACTGTGTTGTTGATTTTTGAGCAGCTTCAAGAGCCATTCTCTAGGAGAATGGAGGCACTTGGTTAGTTACCAAGAATTTGACATTGGGTCAACTTAATGTAGCTTGGGGCTGAGGCACTTGGTCAGTTACCAACTCATCACTAGAAGCCCTAGATTAGATCTAGGAAAGTGATAGACCTCACTTCTTGGTCAATGAATGATGGGACCTTCTCAAGGAACTAGACACCCCTTGTTGAAATACCCAACACTTGACCCTGGTAGCATTGAGGAGAACAGTATGAACAATGAAAAATATTCCTTATCTTGATGATGCACTTCAAGTTGACTTATATGTTCCTTGAAGACCACTTGAAGGACAAATAAACCTATTGAGAGTCCAAGTACCCACAAGGTTGGTCCTTGCACAAAGACTTTGTACTATTCAAAGTCAAAAATAAAATATAAGGTCAAAAGAAAAATAAAAGAAAAAGTAAAAAATATAATAAAATGGTCAAAAATAAAATAAAAGGTCAAAAATAAAAAAAATACAATTCAAAGGTGAAATATCTTGAAAGATAAAAGATTAAAATCCCTAAGGGCGTCTCCTTAATCTTTGGACTCATCTCACGGTTTGTTAATAAAGTTCATTCTCATTTTGACAAAACACGAAATCTTCTTCATCTCTGCTACAAGAATTTGTTGGGTTCTATCTGATGCTTACTCCCACGTGTGAACAGTCTTGACGCTTTGAGGACTGAACTATAACATGGGGCCTATATTGAAGCTACAACACTATTGGTTGAAGGTGTAAGGGTTGAGTTTAATTTATGCTAACTACTCCTCCACTATAGGATTCATCTCAACCCATCCAAACTTAGCTAGGGCTCACGGATTCCCTACCCCAGCTCACGACAGCCTAGCTAGGGCTTACAACTGCCTTACTCCAGCTCATGGTATCCTTGCTAGGTGTTGTTCCAGCTCTTAGATGCCTGCGAGGGTTCATTTTAGATCTCTATTGAAAAGCTAACAACCCATGTGTGGATTACACCATCAGCAAAGGTGCATGAGGATAGGCTATGATAGTTAGCAACACTTTTAACCTACAGACATGTTTAGCTGGGTTATTGTTTTATCAGCGATGTACATTACTGTTATTGTTATTTTGATAGAGATGTCATAGAGGCAACTTGGTAGTTTTGTAAAGTTTTGCAATTTGTTATCTGCTATTTTGCAAACTTAGTCATCTCATTATAAGGAAGAATTTTTCATTCTTGGGGTTTTAATTCCTGAAAAGGTTTTCCCCACATAAATCTTGTGTATCTGTGCATGTTTGATCTCTTCTATTACTTCTATCTATCTCAGATTTATTTTATCTACTGCTGATATATTTTTTTCAAGTTGGATAATTGAAAGGAAAGACTGATACTGCTATCAAACTTAAATCCATGTTAAAATTTAACATGTATAATCTCTCTACAGCTGGTCGTGGACTAGTGTGGCCCTCCCTTACTAAATCATGACCTGTGTGAGCCCCATAAGGGCTGTCCTGTGACTACTGTAATCTACCTAGGCAGGGCTATGACTATGTATACCCTCTAGGGATGGATTGTCACTTTGTTTACTATTGTAAATTGGGTTGTGAGATGTGTGTGCCACTATGGCTTGGTTTGTGACACCCTTAGGTTGTTAAGTGAGGTTGTAACCTTCAACAGACTGCTATGGATGAATCCAAGCAGATGGATGTGTGTATCTGTTTGCCATGTTAATAAGCTGCGCCAGTTTTAATTGTTGGAGAAAGTTCTGCTGGAAACAACAAATATAAACAGCTTGCACAAGTAAACTCTCAAATTAAAACTGCACTAGAAACAAATAATCTTGTGTTTCAATGGATGGACTAGGGTTTAAAGTAAAATGAATACAGGCTGGGGAGAGCAAATATAAATCGCTAAAAAATACAAATTCATGTGAGAATTCTGAAAGACTCTCATATTATATAGAGAAACTGGTGAAAGTTTGAGGTATATATTAGCTTTGGGAGAGACATTTGTATTGAATGTCATTGAATACTAGACAATCTCTCTTAAAACTAGAAGCCAATATTAAAATCCTTGAAAGGTTCTCTGCGTATGAAATTGCTTATACACTTACTTCATAATGGTCCATATCTTCCAAGTGGTGGAAACAAACTGAGAAGTAGTTGGAGTACAAAGGTATGGTATTTGCATTGGGTAGGCTCTTAATTGAAAGCATTGAGAGTATGTAAGAGGAATGAACATGGCAGGATCGTAAGAGATATCATAGGTAACTAGGACTGTGAAGCCCCTCTTTCTTTTACTACTAGCCCCTACATTTACACACCTTCATAAAAACATTAAATCAATACCCACCTTCAACACTTTTCAATATCATGTTTGACGAAATAATCAGCCTTAAACCTACCATCTATGGAAAAACATGTTTTTGTATCTCGAAAAATGCACCAAACTGGACATGGAAAATTGCTCCCTGAACACATCAATTTGAAATATGCATGCGTTCCCTGCATAGGATCTGATGCTTCTTCTTTACTTCTTGAAGTTTGTGCCATCCAGGAAAAATTGGCTTGCCAAAAATTTAATAAATGAAACGAATGAACTTATATGTCTCTGCCACGCAATATTGGCTTTTACTGGAATCTACTCCAATGTGTGCGAATTCTCTTGGCTTGTTCAAACTTATGTGTCGACACGATCCTTAGGGACTTAGGGTACTTTTGGTCTTCATCATCCATGATAGAAGCCTTCTTGGCTCCATTTGTTTGACTATGATGTCATATTAGTATTTTAAATTGTGTACAGTGATAAATTAGAAAACAACAAATTCATATAGCTTCAAGTATATCAATACTTTTCACTTCATATTCCCAATATTTATATAAAGACTATTCACTTCATATTCCCAATATTTATTTTAAGATGACTTAAAAGTTACAATTAGTCATCACAACTTGACTTTATTACAAAATAGAGTTCCTATACGACCATTAAATATTTTGTTTATCATGTAATGTTGGTGAATCCTCATGAGTTTAAGAACACATATACGGGGAACACAAGGTTTGTCTAATGCTATGAGTTGTGCAGAAAACCCCACCTTGCTGCTACAGAGACTCCACTGGGTTGTCGTTTTACTGCCGCTTATCCTTGTATGTGTTGTTTTACCTAGGGTTTGAGGTCATGGTTGGAAGGACAGAGACGCCATTTTGGAAATCAGGGTGCATTGGGGTGCGAGGGAGGTGCGCACATACATATGCATAAAATATATATTGCAAAAATGTAAAACTTCTACAAATCAGAAATAAAATTTGTATATAATATAAAAAACTTAAAACATAAAACATGTGATATGATCTAATAAAACTAAACTTAATACCATTGGACAACATTACTTTGCAATTTATATGAAGGGTACATACCTGTGGGGGGTATAAATTTGAGGAACATTAGTAGGCTTACATTCTATATTTTGGCACTCGACGCACAATTTGGATCTCTATAACAGTTTGGAAAGAAATAGAAAGCACAAATCAAACCTTTGTACAGCTACATGACATAAACTATATAGAATGAATTTCTATATCAACTAGTTGGCATGAAATATGTAGGTCAGATTATTAGGATAACTTCCTGACATATTCATTTAATAGATCGCATGTAATGGAAATTGCATAATTCAATCAGATTGTTGGGAATCGAGGATGCATATCAGGCCTTAAATTAAGAATAAGAGGCATGGGATTAGACTGTTCAAATCATAATTTCATATTGTTTTGAGGGCACTCTCAAGTTTAGTTGTGGGTCCCTTCCTGCACTTGTCATGTGTACCCTGGAATGGGGAGGTGTGTTGCTATGATAGGGAGATGCCCCAGTACTATTTTAAAAATGTTGTCTTAGATTTAATTATGCATGCTTGTCGAAATCTATAGCTTGAGTTAAAGAACTTGCATAGTTCTTTTATCACAATTTCTTGCTTTTTAGCATTACTCCTATCTGTCATGTTTCTTTATAAAATAGAAATGTTTTCGAAACAATTTTTTTTCAATATCATAATAATCATGGGATATGGATCAGATTAAATATGTATTTTATTAGTTGTTCTATTGTGGTATAGCTCGAAGGGGTTGTCAGAACATTGAAAAGATATCGGCGATAATTAATGTGATGACGCATGGATTTGCTTCCTCCCCTCAAGAAAACCATCGAAAAGTGTGTGATACAGAGCTGTCATTACCTTGAATATCCATCTAAGGCTTATAACAAGTTGATATTGTTTTCTTACTAATGTTCTGCATTTCTATTGACACACATTTGAACATGGAAAAAGGTCAAAGCAAAATTCTTTCTAGTAATAAATTTGCAGGGGGTGCAAATTTTGGTTTTGAGATTGTGGTAGAATAATGTGTTGTAGTGAAGGCCTACATCTTTTGAGAAATAAAATTTCTCCGTGGGCAATCTTGTTTTTTCTACAATATTAAAATATAGAAATGTCCTTCTAAACAGTAATCTAATTGCGAGTTTGGCTTTTCTAGGGTGGCTTAATAGGTTTGGCTACAACAACTATTGGTTTGGCATCAAAAGCTACTCAAGATCTGGAGGTGAGTGCTATTTTAGCAGGTCTTGTTTTAGTTCATAGTCTTTTTCATGTGTCAAAAACTTTGGAAAGTGGAAATTCAATAGGGATACATGCGAAAGACTTGACATTACTAAAAGTAATTCTAGAAACATGATTTGTTTTGAAAGACATGTTATCACTAAAAGTAATTCTAGAGACATGAATTGTTCTTGTATCAAACTGCGATGAATGAAGAGTAAAATACTAAGTCTAATTGAAATGAACAGTGGCGGTAAAATCATATTTTTATCATCTAAAATAAATCAGTTGTAGTGAACTCAAGCTGATGCTATTTCAAGAGTGGAAAGTAAAAATCCATTAATGTTACCATGTGACAGGCATAGTTTTAATAAAACTAATTCTAGAAACATGATTTTGTAACTTGTTCTTTGTATCAAATTGTACTAATTGTAATATTATAGAAATAAACCAAGACTCAAGTTTGGCACTATCATCTAGAGTTCATCACTTGTAGTGAGCTCAAGCACACCTTTTTATGAGCGAAAATTATATTGTGAAACAACGTCTGTTACTTAGGATGAAAGCGCTGGAAGGTCAATAGGTACACCATTCAAGAAGCATGGTTTTGATAAAAGTAATTCTAAAAACATGATTTTTTTGTATCACTTTTTGGTGATAAAACTCTAAAGTGTCAAGTGAAATTGATGTAAGTAAATCTATATCATTTGATCACTTCTGATGAGCTCAAGCTCAAAATTTTGAAAGATTTGGTAATTAACTATGGTAGCAATTTTGCTGTGGATTTATTCATGTATTCATTTATATATGTATGTGTGTATGTATAATGAGAATTTACCCATCTACTTATACATTATAATGTGGGTAATCTACTCATCCAAAATAAATGGACGATTTGTTATGGTAACTATTTGACATTGGCATGTCATGTAG
The DNA here is from genome assembly GCA_001517045.1 of Pseudotsuga menziesii. Taxonomy (NCBI): domain Eukaryota; kingdom Viridiplantae; phylum Streptophyta; class Pinopsida; order Pinales; family Pinaceae; genus Pseudotsuga; species Pseudotsuga menziesii. The sequence goes on from LPNX011053285.1 coordinate 12,352, forward strand.
AGATAAAGAGTAGGGATGGGTGGCCATGGGTAGCATCCAAATGGGAATATACTTAAAACCAAATAAGGTGTCTCTCACCCTAGGACCTAATTCCAACTCCAAGTCACTTGAAACTGTGAAACAATTTTGATATGGAAATGACACTTTTCAAAATGTCGAGGAAGTGTGAAAATGACATATTTAAATAATTTAAAAATAATTAATATACAAATAATTCAAACTCTAAAACGTTTGGTGCTTTTGATTTCCATATTTTAGATTTTTTGGGTTTGTTTCCTATTTAGGGCCTTTTTTATGCACAAACAGGACATTCTTGGATTTCTTTCCCTTTGAGGGCCTTTCAGCTTTTTTCCTTTGGAACAAAGCAAAGATGCCATTTATGGTCTTTTGGATAGGAAGTGTCTCATAAATCTCGAGGAAATGTTTGCATAAACAGGAATTCCCTGCAAACATTTCATGGGTGTTTCATACATGTTGTGATTTCCAAATTATTTTTGAGCAGGAAACAGGGGATATGCAAGAATTTCTTGTGGCCTTTCCCTATTGTAACTTCTCATAAGAAAGTTGTACCAAAATACCAATTAAAAAGTAATCCCAATTGGATTATGCAATTGTGTTTTTTATTTTTATTCAATATTGGGCATAAAAAGTGAACAAGCTGAAAAATTCAAATTCGAGAAAGGAAATGTAGTAGTGCAAGATGGATGCAATATTAGACGCAACACTAAATGCAAAACATGATGTAAAAGTGGACGTCACACCAGACATAGAAGTGGATGCAAAAGCTAACCTTATGTCATATGCAAATGTGGACAGAAAAATCGATGTCGCACTAGACGCAAAATTGGATGCTAAAAGAGACTCAACACTAGACACAATTAATTACTAAAAACTAGATGCAATACTAGGTCCAAAACTAGACGCAATAGTAGATGCAAAAGTAGACTCCTAACCAAAAGTAAAATTGTACATTAAATTGAGCACACAATATGGTGTATCGATGGACATAAAACTAGGCGTAACACCAGGTACAAAACTGGAAGCAACATTTGGTGCAAACAAAAACTTAAAACGAGACACAATATTGGATGCAAGATGGGACAAAGCATTGGATGTAAAACTAGACATAATATTAAATGCAACATTGGACACACAACTAGATGCAATATTAGATACAAACATGGGTGCAAACATGGGTGCAAAACTAGGCACAACACTAGGCGCAACATTGGGTGCAACATCGGGCTCAAACATAGATGCAAAAAAGACATCAACCGAGATGCAACACTAGGTGCAAACCTAGATGCAAAATATGACGTAAAACAAGATGAAACATTTGGCACAAACATGGATACAAAAAAATACGTAAAACAAGATACAAAATTAGATGCAAATGGGGATGCGACATTATAAGTAAAATTGGATGCAAAACTAGATGCAATATTCGGCCTAAAATTGGATGCAAACCTAGATGCAACGTTAGATGCAGAATTGGACACATAATTTTATGCAAAACATGGTGCAAAATTGGGTGCAAGACTCGATGAAAAACTAGGAGCAAAATAAGATGCAACGTTGGATGCAAAAATGAGCATGAAACTGGGTGCAAACAAGGATGTAACAAATGACGCAAAAAAAGATGCAATAGAAGTTCCAAAAGTGGGCGCAAATAAAGGCGTAACGAAAGATGCAAAAAATTGGGCGCAAAAATGGACGCAAAAATGGATGTTAAAAAGGACGGAAAAAAAGATGCAATAGACGACGTTTTACGAAAATGTACAATAGCGCCAGATTGTTCACCACAATTGGGAAAAATTTACACTAAAATATGGCGCTAAATTCGACGCTAAATCCAGTTTTTGTTATAGTGTCCTTTCATCCGTAAGCTTAGAGTGGTAATTATTTATTATTATTTGGGGCTGAAAGAACCAAATGCTCTATCATATCTATGAAAGTAGGTAGAACCGAGGTTGGAGTAGTTGGATAGATAATCCAATAATATATATTAACTATTACCTCTATGAGTGTAGCTAAAATTGAAATTGGACTTTAGCCTCTTGCTTTCTGCCATTTCTAGAGTTCCCCAAAAGATTTCATGTAATTACTCATATGGGAGAATGCCTTTCCTTTTTTTATTGTAGAAATTCAGAACAATATCAAATTCACCTTGCTGGAGAATTGAGGTTGGAGTAGATGGATAGATAATCCAATAATATATCTTAACTATTACCTCTAGGAGTGTAGCTAAAAGTGAAGTTGGACTTTAGCCTATTGATTTCTACCATTTCTAGAGTTCCCCAAAAGATTTCATGTAATTACTCATATGGGAGAATGCCTTTCCTTTTTTTATTGTAGAAATTTAGAATGATATCAAATTCACCTTGTTGGAAAACTTTATCGATAACAGTGACATAGAGATTGTTGTTTTGTATATTTCACAGCCTATCATGCTATCAAGAAGTTTATGGGCCAACAACATCTTGACTGTACTTATCTCAGCCTTCCATAAATTGTTTTTTTATGTTACATGATTTTTACATTTGTTATTTATTATCTTTTATATTCCTTTGTATGAAAATTCTTTCCTATATTCCTATCCTCCAGAAAGTTGGTTACTTTATCCCATGGAAACAGATGGAAATTTATGTAATTAAAACACTCAACAACTGAGATATCAACCAACTTCATGATTCTTAGGGATTGGTTTTGGTATGGTCTTTTACCGTGTTCACTTTTAAAATCATAAATTATATACTCTGTTCTAAGTCCATGCCATGAAGGGGTTTGTTGGTAATGACCATGTTAAGTAGTGGCAAGGCTCAGATATTTAGCATAATGTTGATATATTCATTATCATGCATTTTATATAGTACGAGTTCATGATCGTGAATGTCTATTGAGCATAAAATGCATAGGTTCACTTTGGAAGATAAGCACATATAACTTGTATTTATATTCGAATGGCATGCGTCTAAATGGGTTATAACTTATAAGTTTACCCAATGAAACTCACAATCCATACATATGATAATTGATAGGTTGGGTTGTGTTTTGAGAAGAGTACTCAAAGCAGAATTGTAATGCTTTTCTTACCTTGATTTGATACACCATAAATATAAAGATATTAATTTATTTCACTTGACCCTGCAAATAACTTAGGTTTGAGCTTGTTAAGCTGTTCTATTTCTTGTCAACACAAGCCAATTATAAAGTTCAGTTTTCCTCATTTAAAGATGTTGATGTTCAACAAGTATTTTATTAATACATTTGTGCTGCAACTTTTGGTAAAATAGAAATGTTTATGGGAAAATATGTCAATCATTATCAGTTGTATTTAATAAATATTTGGTTTCGTTTCTCTTTTGAATAGTTATTTAGCATGTCATATATATTCACAATTACATTTTGAATATGTTTTTTAGCATGTCATATATTCACTATTGAGCTATGTGGTAAAACCTCTTTTGATTCTTTCTCTTGAACACTTTTAAAAATCATTTTTTTTAATGTGTTCATCCCTTTAACTATGGATCCTTTAAAGGTCTTAAAATATATTTTAATTAAATTTATCCAAAGTTAGTAATATTTTTTATTTTTAAATACATAAAGATATTTTGGATGTTTTATCATCTTTTGTATCATGTTTTTTCATTTGTATGTTTGGAGATAGCCACTTACCAATTTAAAGGTTTAAGCATGTCATTAAAGTGTTAACTAGTTTATGGGTTTGCAAAATGGCCATCAAGTGTCTTGGTAATAATTCATTCCTAGACTCAAGCAAGATTGTACAAATATTATGTGCAAATATGGGTAAGCAGAGCAATTGTAGGAATCGATACAATAGGTGACTTATCCAAGTGGTTTTGTTGCACTCATCAATGGATAACTCGGAACATATCTTTGAGGTAGAGGAAGAATAAATATATATATCACGATTGGATTTGAAATTGCACAAGAAAAATGGGTTAATCTTAACAAATATATATGAACTTAATTTGTTCTTTGGTAGTGGAAATTTAAAATGGAGAAAATATGACTAAAGGCCTACATAACCTTTCTACAAAAATTATAACTAAATCTTCAAGGTAATAATTTTGAAACAAAAAAAAATCAAGCAAGTTTAATAGGTCCTTTATACTATTGTAACTAAAATCATTATGTTAGTTATGTTAGTTACAATGTCAGGCCTACAAGATGTTTAAAATTATGTCCATGCATTTTTTTCTGTTTTCTTTTTATCTTTCTATCCATTTCACCCTCCAACAACAACTTATCGGCTTATTGTTGAGGCAATTGCTAGTTTTAATGCATCTTTATATACTCTTCACAAGCAAGTAGAATTTGCTTCATACTCATTGGGAGAATAAGAGGCAAAACATTACAAGTCTTGGGAAGTGTTAGTTAATTTCTGTCTAAATTGTTGGGAAAATATGTAACACATTCAAAAGTAGCAAATCAATTTGTTGATTGCATGTTACCATTCCTGATGACTAACACTTTAGAAAAGAATAAGCATTTCATCGAATCACTCTCTCTATTGGGTGATAGAAGTGCTATGAAAATGCTAACTTTGTTTAGTTCATTGCTAACTTAGCATATGTTTAGTATTCAAGTACCTATTTGTGATAGCTTGAAGGAGTCCTCATTGGCCATCCCTGCAAAACTAATAGATCATTAGTCATGGTACTCAAGGTAGAAGGACGCGTCTTTTTCTACCACCAATCTACTTATTTCCAAGAAAAGTCGAAACACGTGATGAAAATGGTAGACATTGAATGAAAGAGCCGTGGATCTCACGTCAAGAAGAAAAATAGCAACACAAGTCTACGCAACGTGCAACCCTCTGATGCCATGGAAAATCTGAAAGGACAAGACAGAATTAACGGGCAAACCTCGACAACATTTAAAGTATACACCCTTGGGCCTTGGCCATGGTTCTGAAAGTATCCTTTTAAGACATTCCTCAGTATTATCTTTAACAACATCAATCAAAGTATGAACAAAGAATCATTCAAGGTTAAGTGTGTCTAATTCTTTCTGCAGAGACTTAAAAAAAGGCAATGGATTATGGAAGTATGAAGAGAAGAAAAAAACATTTTTAGTCGATATATAGAATAACTCGTACATATACATAAGAAATGCCACATTCATATATTCAGCCTTGCACAATGAAATAATGACACCTTTGAACTATATTTACAATGGTATGGAACTAAATTTATTTAAAACAATACAAGAGAAAATATATCTGAAAATATGGTAAGGTGAATCCTAAATCGGAGAAGCATGAGATACCTCCTACAATCTGTTGTTTGTTAAAGTTAGGGATTTTTATTGAAATAAGAAAAAAATGGTAATTTAGAATATAGTTTTCATCTCATTCAATTTTAACATTCACTAAGGATCGTTGTGTTAAAGTTATGGTTTTAAACAAAATATAATAGCTGCAAAAATACACTGTAAAAGTGCTACTTGAAATCATAAACAATAAATACAATACTACATAAATATAACAGCTGCAAAAATACACTGTAAAAGTGCTATTGGAAATCATAAACAATAAATACAATACTACATAAATAAAATCCTGGACAATAGGACAACAGTAAATAAAATCCAATCTAAACCCAATGGAGACAAGGTTAGAAGTAAAATCATGACAACCAGAAAAGGTTTTGATGAATCACTTGAAGATCTCGATTTTCATCTTTCTGTTTGTTGCAAGTACTTTCTCATCCCCGGCTTCATTGCATCAAGGAACCCTGCAAATCTTGATGCCACCTTATTTGATTCGTCTGGGGAATCAGACAATCGTAAACGAAGGAGAAAGTGAGAACCTTAGTTCCTTTTATGCTTTTTTTTTTGAGCCGATTCTTAAAAATTAATTGAGTTGATTTCACATTAGGATTTGATTTCTTTTATTAAAGAGTTCCAGCTCATCTGAACCCTATTCCCTCTATCCCATTTCATGGCAACAAGATGTTAATCTTTCCCCCATAGAATTTATGCAATCCTAGCAGCACTTTTGCAGTAATTATTATATACTCTCTTTTGCTGGTATTGTAAATAGGAGTGTAACAACCATAGAAAAAAAGGAACATGAAGAGCAAGAAATTTTCCTTAAAGGTCCATGGAGTTTCCCTCTAGAGAGGCTACTTGCAATCTTCCAATGCATCACAGCAGTGGCAAATGAAGAATTGCAAAATATCCAATGCAACAATATATCTGCAGCTGATGAAAATAGTATGGAGCTTATGGATGATGCTCTTATGCAGCTCTCTACTCTCTGTAATGTCAATCTTTTGTATAAAGGATCAAGCTGTGCCCTGGAAGGTGCTGCTAGATATCGCTGCAACATCGATCAGGAACTTGCATTGAAGGTATGCCTCTTTTTTATCAATGTATAGTGTTATGTTGTATTTAAAATATTTTTGAATAAAAAAATTTGATCATCACTTTGGTCGTGGGAAGTAAGAAGTTCATTTTTAATCAATCTCTATTTGTTTGTGATTGTAGATTGCACGCGGTGTCAAATTTCCTCTATCAAAATATCTCCATCGGTGATACTGTCCTTGACAAGGACCATTCTAGATATTGTGCTGTTAAGTTTCCTGTTATTGAGGAATATAATCAATTCGAATTGTGGGGTTGAAAGATACATCTATCAATTCTTAGTGTTGTATGTAGAGGGGAAAGCATGTCTGTAATTATAAAAGATATTCATATAAACTACTTCGCCTTACATTTCCAGGTTTTGTGAACAGTTCAGGTTTTCGATTTAGGCTTATAATTTATAACCTTTCAATACTCTATTTGAAGGATGATGTATTAGTTTCCAATTCATGCACACACCTTTTTTCTCCTTTTAACCTCCACAAATAAAGAAAGAAAAATTTGTTAGGACAAAAACACTGTTTTTTTTCCTTGTTATCCCCACAACTGAAGGGAGATATAAAGACATTATAATTTTACTAATGCCCAATAAATGACTACAAAGTTAGGTCAATAGGAATAAGATAGTACATCCAGTGCAACGACAAAGTGGGAGTGCTAAAGCATCTCCTAGATCAATGCTAAATGCAGGAAAAAACATGTTAAGATCTAAGAACAAACTAGAAACTAGAAGAAAGCAAAAAAAATATTCTTGGATATTGTTAACATAACTTTGCTAATTTCATCTAGCCCCAAGGATTAGCCAATCAATTGAGTCATCCACCCAAGACATGTTGCTGATGGGAAAGCTAAAAGTCACAGGTTCAAATTTGGTTGAGTCCCTCAGGGTTGCTAGCTGCTATTGCGATTGGCATTTGAGCTGCCCTCCATCTTGTATTATCCCAGAAGGTTTTCCAGAGAAAGAATTCTGCTATGCCAATTTCATTCTTATTTCCTTTTGTAGAGAGTGCTTTTGTCTCACATTAATAAGGCCTTTCGACCAAAACTCCATTGCAAACACTAAATCCTCATAGCTACCTGCCATGAATTATATGACATAACAAAGGAGGCAAGCTTCAAGAGCCTCTCTGGTTGTTAGATGTTAAGGTGTAGATAGGCCATCAGCTATGTGAATCCACATAAAATAGGCTAATAATTGGGTTTTTGAAATGTGGGTAATCTGGAGAAGGCCAACAAGCTGTAATTTTGGAGAAAGGTTACAGGTCTGACATAGTTAACTATGATACACTAATAAATGGATTATGCAAACATCGCATGATATATGGAGCGCAACAAATCTTCTATGAGATGCCAAAACAAGGTTTGAGCCTTGATATTGCCACATACAACACATTGATGGATGGACTTTGCCAAAAGGGTAATCATACAGAGGCATTACAGTTAATTATATTTATGAAGGATAGTGGTGATGTCCCTAATATGGTTACATATACCAGTCTCAGAAATTGACTATACAAGGAAGCCTAGGCATGACCCAAGGGTCCATTCAGGTATTGCATCAAATCTTAGAAAAGGTTTGACACTAAAGCCTTGACACTTTCAACAGTAATTAATAGCCTCTATAAAGATATTTTTGAAGTGCACCTAATAATATTCAGTAATAGGGAGTGAATTGCAATTGATGAAGTGTAGGAGTGGCTTTGGTAACAACAAACTAGGCAAGCTATCTGACAGGTTTGGCGGCTGAGCTTGATTAAGTGAGTTGAGTAGAATTTCCATAAGAGTACAGTGGATGTTTAATCTAAAAACACATTTGGTTAGTGTTTAGTGGACTGCACATCTTAATTAAATGCACCAGTTTCTCAATATAAAATGGGTTTGGCTTAGCAGTTAAGTGTGTTGCAACTTGCAAAGTGCCCCAGGTAGCAACCTCACAACAAACCTCAGCAAGCAATCCTACCGACACCAAGCAACACCCTCAATAAGGCAAGAAACACTCACAATAAGGAAAGCATCACCCTCACAAGGAAGTGTCACCCTTCTAATAGACAACAAAAACCTCACAACAGCAATGACACTCTCCTAACAAACCTCAACACCCTCAAACAAGGTAGCGATAGCAACGAAACCCTCACAAGTGGCAGCGGTAGCCTCAAGCAGGCCTAAACAAACCTAAAAAAGCTGGACAGTAGCAAGAACACGCATCGACAATATCACAATTGGCACTGTGGCAGTGACAACCTCAAGAATGCATATGTATACTCAAACCTCAAGTTAGCAGATGTAAGACACCCTTAATCAAGCAACAACAACTTGCAAGTAGAGACAACCTTCTAACAAGTAGACAACAACCTTAAACAAACAGATAACAACCCTTGACAAGGAGATGAAAGCCTTGGAAGGTCAACTCAACTCTAAATAGACTTTGAAACCCTTGATTTCTTCCAAATCATCAAAACCCTTAAACATTCACAAGTAATGAGATCTCAGATCTCCTCTATAAGATGCATTCATAATGAATGCATAGACTTATATTTATAACCCTTTGAGGAATTCTAGAATCGGTTTTACCTTCTAAGTATTCATTGAATTTAGGGTTACTCTACAAGGGTCAAGACGCCACACAATTAAGGAGGGTTACCAAGTATATAATATAAATGACTGTTAGGATGCTTAGGAGGAGCGTAACCAAGACAAGACTAAGGATAGGATGACACATCCAAAGTCGGTGCTAGCATTTGGGACCAACAAGGGCGAGGTCAACTTAATACCAAACCAAACACAAGGTTAACCACAAGTCAACAAGAGGTGTGTCATGAAAATTTTTGAAGACAACCCTTTTACCCACAATACCAAAGGTGTAACAAGGTGGAAAGACAACCCTGTTATCTCTCTCTCAATGTATGTGGTCCACAAGTGTCCCATAATAACTAGAAGTTTTATCGTCACCATATAAGGAAGGTCCAAACTAGATAAAGCCATGCAAACAAAATATTACTAAAAAATAAAATAAAATACAACAGATTCCCACTACTGATGGAATTTGCTATAAATGTAACCATACACAAAAGCCAAAAGCTATTGTTGAAAGAGAAGAAAATACATTATACATTAACAAAGATAAATATAAAACATATGTAAACAAATCAAAACCATTCATAAAGTTGACAAACAAATGATACATAACCATACCTCAAATATGATCCTCCTTGCCAATCCTTAAGAAAGTTTATAAAACACTTGCCTTCCTAGATTGTATGGGATCATAAGAGAAGAGAATGACATTTTCTTTATTCCTAATTTCTATAAAATGGTCCTCTGTACTGACAATTTTATTATGGACTATGCTAACATGTTGAAATTCAATCCATATGAAAGAGGGAAGATCCTATTTACACATCAATGATGCCTTGAATTCAACCCTCATTGTATGAATAATACTAGAAACACAATCTCATGGATGTTGCACACACATAAAAGAATATCCCATAGCTTGTAGGTTAAGGAAATTAAGATGTTAAACACCCTAAAACTTAGGGACAAGAAAAGGACATGGTCCTAACATCGTTGGACATTAACTATGACCGACTATGGAGGACTTTGCTGCATATTCTATTACTAAAAAATAAAATAAAATAAAATAAATTAGAGGCCCAATACTGATGGACTTTGCTACACAAGTATACAAACACAAAAGCTAGCTGTTACTGAAAGAGAAAAGAAAATAAATTATATATTAAGAAATATAGATACCAAGCATTTGTAAGCAAAACAAAACCATTAATAAGTTGATACACAAACCTTTACCGTGTCCGAGTTTATGAATTTTAGGTTTGCACTTCTATCCCATTTGGGAAGCAAATCAATCAAGGATATCATCATCTGTTAGACTGGTCCAAGACAATTTACTAATTGGCCGCCCTGATATGTCACAGAATTTTTCTCTAGCCAATAATCCAATTATTGGTACAATTGGAACAGATCCTCTAATCGATAACTAGGCCAAAGAAAACGTTTAATTATTTGTGTTGCATCTACGCACCAATTGGATTTGAACCGAGATGCTGTTGCACTGCTTCCTAAGAGCACCTTGTCGACCAATTCCACCATGGTGGCTTTGTAGGGACATCCTAAAATTTGGAAGACTGTTTACCTATCGCTGTGTCTAAAAACTTAAAACTGTGTATATATAAATATTTGTATTAGGACAACATTTTTCAATTATTTACCACAATTTTAGATTATAAAGGGCAATGACTATTCGTGAGACCGAAATAAGTAAAACACATTTACTTGATTAATAATTCCTAAAAAATGGTACTAATGAAACAAAAAATAGCTTAGCATGCAAACCTCAATCTCTCTAACAAGTTCTACATAGATTCAATAGCTGAGAATATATTGGTAAGATACATACAAATTATTTTCCTGACCCCATTAGAATCGCTCCCTCAAGTTATCTGCAAGCTTCGAGAGCTAGTGGCATGTGTTGTCCTCCTTTAATCCTAGTTGATGTACTATGATGGTAGCACCATTGATATGACTTCTTTATTAATATATACCACCTCTTCAGAAATGTCGGAGAAGACAAATATATGCAACATAGGCACAAATAAATAAACCAAATAAAAATAAGACTTCTAGGTGTATTTTCATCAAGAATAGATATTTTATCACTATGACATGACAACAGTTTTAGGAACCACCTTCATTCTCTTTTGTAACTTTTAATACCATAAAGAAAATACTTAACAATAGATAAGATTTCATATTACTAGGAGATGATATGTGCATAAACTCACCAATATAGTCATATTGTTTCTCGCAAGTTTGATGTGTGAGATTCAGCTTATTTATCTCTGAACAAGAAGTGGTTGTAAGAACAAGCAAGAAGATAAAATCCATTAAATGTTATCTATTCAAGATTTTGCAACGAGTGGATGGAAATCCCTTGTGCATGGGTGTGCTTTCTCATCTTCATTATGTTAAATTATGTTAGGTTAGGGTTTGAGATTAAAAAAAAATCGAAATATTTTTGTACTTTAATGCATAAAAGAATATAATTCAAAACTAGTTCTATAACAAGAAGGTAGTGCACCAATAGAAGTAATTTTAATAAGACAAGTTAAAACATAATTTTCATATCAAATCTTGTCTTCTTAGAGATAAGTCTCTAAAATGGAACAACTAACTCTTACCTTAGGGTAATTTGGTAAATATTTACTTGAGAGAGAGAGGTAGGAAACTAAAACAAGTTCAAACTTAAGATGCCCCAACATATTACAAAACTATCGAGGCTGTCTTAAAAGACCTCAAACCAGCAAAGGAAAACTTGTAGCAACAGGTTAGTGGTATAAGCAAAGGAAGCCTTAATACAAGTAGAGACAACCTCATAATAGTGGCAACTGGCACCCTTTCAAATAGCAGAGATAGCCTTACGACTCCTTCACATAGGCAAGCATTATCCTTAAATGATTAAATATTTTTTACTTTAATGCATAAAAAAATATAATTCAAAACTAGTATTGTAACAATAAGGAAGTGCCCCAGTATATTGTAGAATTAATTTTAATAAGACAAGTTAAAACATAATTTTCATCTCTTTCAACTTTAACACTCCCCAGTGATCACTATGTTAAAGTTGGTCCTTGCGATAGAATTAATCAATTGCAAGGTACATAAAATAGAACATAAACAATAACAACAATACTATACAAATATCAGGAATAGTAGAAGTAAAACATTAACATAACAAAGATTAGGGAAAATGATTTATTTGATTGTGAGGTCCTTCCTTATACTCAGATTGTACTTTCAGATCAAATCTTGTCTTCTTGAAGACAAGTCTCTAAAATGGAACAACTAACCTCTATTTGAGGGTAAATATTTACCTGAGAGAGAGAGAGAGAGAGGTAGGAAACTGAATTAAGTTCAAACTCAACATGCCCTAACAGATTACAAAACCCTCAAGACTGTTTTAACATACCTCAGATTAGCAAAGGAAAACGTGTAGCAGCATGATAGAGGTATAAGCAAAGACTACCTCAATACAAGCAAGGACAACCTCAAAATAGTGGCACTGGCACCCTCTCAAAGAGAAGAGATACCCTTATGACACCTTCACATAGGTTAGTAGTATCCTTAAACTAGCTCAAGGAACCCTTAGTAACCCTCAGTAGGTTATGATATCCACAAGAAGGATCAATGTAGGTCACGAATCAAGATGGGAAACCACACAAGGGTCATGGACCACTCTAATGAATATCAACAAGTTCATGATCAAAGTTGGGCAGTCAATAAGAGTCACGACCCACTCTTATAAACAGTAGCAAGGTCATGGATCAGGTCTAGGAAGTCAACAAGACGAGTCACATCTCACTCTTATGAACAACAACAAGGTCACAAATGAGGATTGGGAAACCAACAAGGGTCAAGGACTCATGAAACACTCTTATGAACAACAACAAGGTCGCAGATCAGGTATGGGCATCATCAAGGGTCACGAGACTCACGACTAGCTTTAGCAACCCACATTGAGGTCACAATTCAG
>LPNX011053305.1:0-10749 GCA_001517045.1 Pseudotsuga menziesii
AGGCTTTATTGTGGACTCACCATTTGCCAACTAAACTACAAAATTGAAGTATGCTTTCGCAGTAGGAACATCAAATGACAAGAATGCCTTCTCTAGACCCACAAGTAATAGCTGAATCTCTTACTAAATTAGAGACTCATGTTGGCAAATTACCTACAGCTGATTGAGCAGTATATCCTAGCAGCATTTTTTCTAGTCATGAAGCCAAAGTACATGAATCCCTGGATGAACATGTGATGGGAAACCATGCAATGAGGAGCTCAAAAAAAGTTTGTTCAGGTTCCCTATGTTTTCTTTGCTCACAATTCCTCTAAACTTTGTCAGAGTTCCAAGTACAGATAGCCATGCCAACTGGAGGGTTGAAAGGTTGTCATTTAATGCCCATGCAGAAGGGCTGTGTGTCCAACTGTGGTGACTCTTTCTCCTCTCCCTTGTGACTTGGCTAGTTTGTTGCCTAGGCATTCTCTCACTCTATTGTGACATTTGATATCTAGCAGAGGCAGTTGGGGATGTAGCAGGAGGTTCTCTGTTCATGGTGCATGGTGCATGGTGCCCCTCCATATTGATATAGGAGTTGGTGCAGGTGAATCAAATCCAACTCTATCTTTTCCACTCGCACTGTAATATGCAGTGAGGCTTAACACATGAAAGTGGTGTCAACCTAGGATATAAACTTGTTAATTGGGGCTTGATTAAACAAAACACCATTCCTTCTTTTCTTGATAAAAAGGAACCCTACTTATAAGAAGATAATGGAATTGGTTTTATGGCATTTGTATTTTTTTTTTTAAAATACTTATAGCCATGGATACAGTGACATCAATTTTTTTTAAAATTTCACAGCCATGGATACAGCGACGGCTAGCCGTGGATACAGCGACGACTAGCCGTGGATACAGCGACGACTATCCATGGATACAGCGACGGCTAGGCGTGGATACAGAGACGGATAGGCGTGGATATAGCGACGGCTTAGACATCTAACGAAATATAGAGCATTGTCGCTCTTGCAATGCAAATTAGGGGTCATCTCTATTGAGACAAAATTGTTTCCATGGGAAAAAAACACTTAGACGTGGCAATATCCACACTTTTCTGTGGATATTTCCACGTTTTGCCATGGAAAAATTGATCACTTGTACTAGTGGACACTTGGTGATTTTCAGTCCAGGATCGAAAAAACAAACAAAGCAACAAAATTGCATGGTGTTGGCTCTTGCAAATCTGTATGGGCAAGGACAATATAGGAACCCTACCAACACAGTCATAGTTGAGGGTTTTCATGCAATGACCCACCAATGCTAGAGTTGCAAGAGTTGACCCAACAATGTAATTAAATTTATATTAATATAAAAAAAAAATAAAAAATAAAAGTAAATTTCAACAACTCAAGAGCATGTTATTTTTCGATTGTTATTTTTGGTGTCTAAACACACTGGATTGTTCTTGGCACCTCCAATATGCCATAGATGGTGTTTTTATCCTAGGAACATGAAAGGCTAAACATTAGTACTCTCATAAGAAAATAAATAGAACCCAAAGAAAATGTTTGAAACATGATTTATAGATAACTCACCTGAGGTTCTACAATCGTGTTTATAGTGTCCAGTATCCTATGAATAATATTATGTCTGTAAATGGTATCCGTCAATCACATGTTTATTACATTGGGAATAAACTAAGGCTAAATAATTGAAATTGTGCTTCAGCATGCACTTTAAATGTTAAATAACACACATGACAATCTAGCCACACTTTATAATCCAATAACACCTGACAATGCACTCACTCGAGTAGGCCATATGGATCATATCTGTTGTCGATGGTTTCCATCAATCTTTCATGCTCTATATGAGGTAGAAAATATTGTACATGTGACCTTTTTTTGTTTGAAAGTGTGCACATCTTGATGTTTATACCAACTACTAGGTTGGTGAAGTGGTATACAATAGCTCCTGGTTTATAATCCTGATATACATACGCACCCTTCCTTTTCTATTGTGCTGCTAGTGTCAAGTACTCCCATTTTATAACCATCCATCTAGTTGGGAATTCAATATCTTCATCATCTATAACAGGTTCAATAATGGTTTGTTTCCCCTCTAAGCAATGTGCCAACCAATAGTCAGAACCCCATTCATTATTTTTTGGGGCAACCACTACATATATCTGACCTATGAAAGGAAATAGGACAAGTTAACAATACATAAATTAAATTTCTAATTTAGGTACTACTAATTTAATTTTTTGTACATTCTTGTATGAGATCCGATATGTGATCATAGTTCATAGAAATGTGTTTCTGATCATCTTCCAAATGGTCTATTTCATTAACCACCTTGAAATAAGCTCCAAGTGTCACTCGATCCCATGTATCAGCTGTATCTGTATACTCACAATCATCCCATTCATTGATGCTACATGAACTGCAAAATAAAGCCTTCAATCTTGTCCAAATTTGTAGGGTTGAGTTGTCTGATCTTCTAATTGAATGAAACCGCCAAGTTCCATGCACTATGTTCACTCGATGTTTTTTGGATTGATCCATATTGGTCACCTCCTAGGATATTCGCCACACTAGGTGTTTCCTTGTCTCTTGTTCTCCCATGACAGATGCACACCATTTCACTATAGATGCAGCATCTTGAAGGCAAGCACCTATAAACTTCATCCCTTCCCTTCAAAGGGAATTTTTTATGCATGCACCAACACCATCGTGCTCTTCTTTTCCATGACCAGTTTCAAAGTAGTTCCATATATGTGGCACCTTGTATTTTATGTGCAACAAACACAACCATTAAAATACACATGTATTCTTGAACTATCCAGCACAACCATCCAACCAAATGAAATGACGATAAAATGGTATATCCATAGGTATCACAACATCATAGAATAATTTAAAGCAATGTTGCACATAATGGATGTCATGGGTCCGGTCGTCACTTATGTAGAAGTGACTTTATTTCAGTATCACACATTTCTCTTCATTGCTATCTAGCTCATGTCGATACGTGATATGGACCATTATGCTCACCTACTTTGAGTGATCGTATTGACTTTGTATTTCATTTTGTGGTTGTAGGGTGTAATTTTCCGCAAAGTCAACCACTGATAGTATTGTTCCGAGAAGGAAGGTGTCCCGACATATTCTGAATTGCTCATCTTTCCACCGTGCCATATTAAAATGTTGAATGTATTGTTGGATATTTCCACAAAACTCTGAAATAAAATCACATACTTGCACCCGGTGTAAAAAAAATAAACATTTTTAAAAAAGAATATAAAAATATGTACATGTAGTCACCAACTTAATGTACATGAAGTCACCAACTTAACTTCTTGCTTTCTTTGCCATCATGTAGATGATATGTCTTGTACTGATAGTTCTGCTTCTCGACATTTTCCTTCTCGAATGCTTGATCTTCACTTTCATGGATGCAATCAGACCATAATGATAGCCCTCCACAAATGTTACAAGAACCGTCTACACATTTTTTTAAGTAATGTGTCTGTCCATCTTGCCTCGGACACATCATGTTATGGATGAAATATCTGGATGACATTGGCGGTATTGTACTTGAGCATTCCTGCACATGGTTAGGATGCAAAAAATGACGTATATTTGCAAATGTATGATAATATAGATCAAACTCTATGTGGTATCTACAAAAACAAGTGTTCCAGATGGTATTGATTCTAACATACCAAGGCTTGCATTTTTCAAAATATCTTTTCCTGAGCCTTAGCTCTGCATGGGAAACTTTAAACATATCGAACAATTGAGTTTGTGCCATGTCAAGATAATGTTTAAGATGAGGTTCATTGTTCATAGAACCTCCTACAGTGTTTTAAAAAATCCTTTGTGTTAGAAGAAGGCCTAGTTTTATCATGCCAAAACGTGTGCACTAGTCCCTTCACTGCTTCAACTAACTTCATGTATTTACATGGAAACCTACTGCTAAATTCCCATAATGTTTCCATTTTCCCCTCTACATCAAGGTTGTATCTTCTTACTGAATATTTTTTAAGTGTCTTTGGATGTAAATGCACAACTTGTGATGTGCATTTAAGTAAACAACGTTGTCTTGTGGATCTATATACAATTGATTCAGCCAATACGCGGAGAGCCACATTACAGTCCTATGAATGATTTTTGTTACCAATAGATGTGAATACAACAACAAGAGATTTAAAAATGTGATTACTTGATTCGATATTATTCAACGTTCTTATGCCTAAATTTCTTGTAAAAGTTACCATATTTCTAGATTTAATCAAAGCTAAAAACAATTGCAATTTACTGGCTTCAGATTTGTTAATAAAATATTGTTTCGTTATTTGAGAACAATGACAAAGGATAGTGCATTTAGCCACCTTACCTTCCAGGAAGTCAATTCGCTCTCATCCACTTGTATGCGTTTAGGAGTTCTTTTCATTTTGATGTGATATTTCTTATCGTTGGAAATGGAGTGATGTTTACATCCACTACAGGCTAACAAATTCAATTAGGATATTGAACCACCCGGCATGGTTGTTGCGAAGTCACATTTACATCGAAAGTAACATAATTATTGAACTCTTCACAATATTGTCTGTTTAATAATGGATCAATAATATCATCTCCCCTATAACCAACTTCCTTTAATGTTTCATTATCTTCCTCAGCCTTTACGTCTGGTATCTATTGAGCAGGAATGGGAACTATTTGTGCTAGAAATTGTTCCTAGACTACCACAAGAACAAGCTAACACAATCTTAAAATTAAAACAAAATGAAATTGGTTTTTAATGGTTTTGGTTTAAAACTTTATCAACAAGGAGGAAAAAACATAAACAAGCTAACACAAGAACTAGATCATGAACAAGTTTGAAGAACTTGGGATCAAACACATATGAATAAACCATAAACATTACACAAATAATACTGATTCCATCCACAAGATACAAGCATTTGCATGAATAAAAACCTTAAACAAGAAATGAAGTTGTATGTTGAGTAATCAAACAGATTATAAATAAAATTCGTAACAGGTAAAATGGCTTATCGGTATGTATATAATCAATAACAATATTCAAACTTACATAAGATTTATCAGTCTTAGCTTGAGATACATCAGCTCTAGAGCCTCTCCTTGAGCCAAAATTCGAACCCTAAAACTGTATGTTTGTCTTCCTTTTATCATCACAAAGGTAGATTAGTTCCATAACTACATTCTAGGTCTATTCTCAGTCAGTTACAATAAGTAGTTACAAACCCTTAAAGACTAATTAACCGAAAATAGCAAATCGGATTTGGGGAAATTTGGCAAATTTCTGAAAATTTGGGTCTCAAAGACCCCTCCATATCTCATGATCCTGGAATCTTGTGCAAAACCTGAGAGAGGGTGTTTTAAATGATTCTGTTATGAACAAAAACCTTATAGGTCTATTCTTAGATAGTTACAATAATCAATTACAAACTAACTTCAAATCCATAAATACTAATTAACCAAAAATAGCAAATCGGATTTGGGGAATTTGGCGAATTTCTATAAAATCTGGGTCTCAAATATGGCTCCATATCTCTCGACCTGGGACACTTGTGCAAAACCTGAGAGAGGATTTTTTAAATGATTCCATTATGAACAAAAACCTCTCTTGGTTTTTAAAAAATCCCCTTCAATCGATCAGAATACGTGCTGGAAATGTGTGACTAAAACAGGAAACTATTAAATAATTCAAACCCTGGAAAATAGGCCACAAAGATGAATTTGAATTTATCAAACGATAAAAACTATTGCAAAACTGAGAGAGGTTTTTGTGGATGACTCTGTTATGGACAAAACCCTCTTTTTTTTCCATAATTTGTTTTCATCACTTTGTAATCTACTGCCAATGATAATGAAAAAAACGGGAAAAACAGAGCCGCTACAGGAATCTCCTCATGAAAATATTTGACAAAGGACTCAAAAATGAAGGTTAGATCTTAAATATAAAGATTAGAATATATTTTAATATATTTGTTTTCAGGCTTTAAATATATATAACCCCTAATAAGCCAAAGGAAAACTTTAAAACAAATAAAAGGAAATAAATCAAAACAACTATAACAATAAAATCAAACAAAATGTATTTATCACTATGAAACTTCAAACCAAACCAAAAATCAAAAGTAATAAGAAATAAATATTTGAAAAATAACACACATAGACTAGGAACAATATTCAGTCTTAACATTTGGCTCCTGCTGCGGGATGAACGCCTCCTTGTGAGGTTTCAAGAACCTGTAGAACTTATGCCTTATTCATTGGGTGATGGAGTCATTTACCAAATCTTTGCAACTTTCTCAAACTCTGAACACATACCTCTGAAATGACAAAATACTGGTACAAGCTGGCATATTGAAAAGAATCTACATGCTCATATAGAAAGCTTATTCTGCTATTTACTCCTACTTCTAATCATAGGAAACAACCCAATCAAGTGTAATCATACTTCCAGTGAAGCCAAGAAACCATTTTACTAAGAATCATAATTCCATGCATGCTATTGTTTGAGAAGACCCACAAAAGATGTGATAAATGCAATAAAAATTCTGTAGGTAGATGATACTTATGATTGGAAATAGGAAGTATGCCAAAATCTGGAGCATCAGAAACCTTTGAAAAATACAACTCCATCCAAGAAGCCATGGGATCATGAAACTCATGCAAAAGAATGGACTGAAAATGGGTGTCCTCAATTCTCAATACTCCATGAGATAATGCAATAAGAGAACAATATATAAAATCTTCAACTTTGTTGAGGTTATATTGTTTTATATCTTCCACTAACTCAAGATGACTAATTTCTGAAGAGTGTTTATCATTTCGCTTCATGCCTGGGTCCGATTCACATTCATCATAGAAAGGATGATTTGAAAAACATTAGCATGATCTTCCTCATCATTATCATATTTTTTATCTATATTTGAAGTAATGGGTACATAAAGACAAATAAAATCCTCTTGTTGTTCCTCCTTGGAAATAGATGATCTCTGCAAATCTAGTTCTTCATGGTTGGCGCAAATTCCTTTTGTCTACAAATCTGAAAGCTGAGGATCGGGGGTAATTTTAGGGGCGAATTTTAGCCTAGTGGGCTATTTTTCCATGTTTTTATCCCAAAAAAGATTCGCCATTTTTCATTTTTTGAAGCCATGTTTCGCCCAATTTTGATGGGGTAACATTTTTTCACCCTAAAAATCGCCAAAGTATTATATAAACGATATAAAATCCTTGGAAATTAAAATATTTTTTGAAAAATATCGTCAATCATTTTATAGTTGGTGTTTTAAGAATTGGTAATATTCGCCAACATTTATACACTTTTAAATAACTATGGTTCCTTAAAATCAGCCTTGTTGAGGATTTCCCTTACTGATTTCCATTGGCATTTGACTAAAAGAAAACTGATCATTGTGTTTTGTATCTAAAGAAACCAAATATTTAGGTTTATAATAATCAGAATTAATGATAATAAAAGAACCTTTAGCTTCTTCATTATTCACTTCTAGTTCATATTTATAGGAAAACCTATAATCTTGAAGATCATTAGGGAACTGATGAATATTGTGAGGGACCAATTCTTCTCTATCTATATCTTCAATCTCATCATGCAATTCATATTCCTCATAACAATTTTCAAATAGAAGATCTACAGGATAAAATATTTGATAATGATGATGAAAATAGTATGACACTCCTTCAAAGAATGAATACTAGCAGTGGGAAGATATTGACACCATTCATGAGCATGTTCTTCTAAATAAAATCTAAACATATTGATTAAGACATCCTCATGAACAAAATCATTTTCAAGCATGCATTTATGAAAATTTAATAAGTGCTCATGAGGATGTTCATACTTCTTTCCTCTGAATCTAGGAAGATAGTCACCCCACTTAGTTATAGAAAGAACTGGATGTGGAAAATAAGCAATAATTGAGAAATCATAGAAACCATACCTCGTAGCAACAATGGCTTCCATGCTCATTGACATCTTGAATCGGTGGAGTGGCTAATAAATCTTTCTTCCGTTGAGTCGCCGGTGAAAAATTTTATTCTAAAATATTTTCTGACTTTGTTCACCTCTCAAAATCAGATGAATAATGATATCCTAGGGAAGATATACTTCATCTTTGTCCCCAGCAACGACACCAAATATGTTTGTGCTAGAAATTGTTCCTAGACTACCACAAGAACAAGCTAACAAAATTCAAAAATAAAACAAAATGAAATTGGTTTTTAATGGTTTTGGTTTAAAACTTTAACAACGAGGAAAAAACATAAACAAGCTAACACAAGAACTAGATCATGAACAAGTTTTAATAACTGGGGATCAAACACATATGAATAAACCATAAACATTACACAAATAATACTGATTCCATCCACAAGATACAAGCATTTGCATGAATAAAAACCTTAAACAAGAAATGAAGTTGTATGTTGAGTAATCAAACAGATTATAAATAAAATCCGTAACAGGTAAAATGGCTTATCGGTATGTATATAATCAATAACAATATTCAAACTTACATAAGATTTATCAGTCTTAGCTTGAGATACATCAGCTCTAGAGCCTCTCCTTGAGCCAAAATTCGACCCCTAAAACTGTATGTTTGTCTTCCTTTTATCATCACAAAGGTAGATTAGTTCCATAACTACATTCTAGGTCTATTCTCAGTCAGTTAAAATAAGTAGTTACAAACCCTTAAAGACTAATTAACCAAAAATAGCAAATCGGATTTGGGGAAATTTGGCAAATTTCTGAAAATTTGGGTCTCAAAGACGCCTCCATATCTCATGATCCTGGACTCTTGTGCAAAACCTGAGAGAGGGTGTTTTAAATGATTCTGTTATGAACAAAAACCTCTTTTTTTTTTTTAAATTCCCCTTCAATTGATCGGAATACATGCTGGAAATTTGTGACTAAACCAGGAAACTATTAAATAATTCAAACCCTGAAAAATAGTCCACAAAGATGAATTCGAATCTTTCAAACAATACCATTTGTTGAAAAAATGAGACAGATTTTTGTGGACACATCTATTGTGGAAAAAAAAATCTTTTTCTTTTCCATAATTCATTTCCATCACCTCGTAATTTGCTCCCGATGATAATGACAAAAACAAGAAAAACAGAGCTGCTAGAGGAATCTCCTCATTAAAATATTTGACAAAGGACTCAAAAATGAGGGTTAGATCTTAAATATAAACCTTAGAATAGATTTTAGTATAATTTTTTTCATACTTTAAAGATATATAACCTCTAATAAGCCAAAGGAAAACTTTAAAACAAATAAAAGAAAATAGATCAAAACAACTATAACCGTAAAATCAAACAAAATGTATTTATCACTACAAAAATTCAAACCAAACCAAAAATGAAAAGTAATAGGAAAAAAGTCTTTGAAAAATAACACACATAGAATAGGAACAATATTCGGTCTTAACAAGAACTATTTCCTCATCCAATGAATGCCGATGATTTTTTGAATCTTCCCTCTTTTTTTCTTTTTTATTTTCATCTTCTTCTAGTGTAAGCAGCTTCCTCGCTAACTTTCGACCTCTATTACGTACATTCCCCATTGAAATCCACCCAAACTTGTACAAAACCTATGGATTTGTGTAAGTAATGATTAAATTGCAGGTTGAACAGTTCTCTGTGCACAGGTTCAAAAGAATTATGTCTTTTTCTATAGTAAACCTAGCCCATAGCATGCAACCCCACATTTTTTATATAACACATATCGCATATGCGATATAACACATGTTGGTTTAATCGCATATGAGATATGGATACACTTCTTTTTACTTTACAAGCACTTTTTATTATGTGATTTCTAAATCACATATGCGACATATTCCATATCCAATTTAGTGCATATCAAATATTAAACTTGATAACCTTATAATGGACCCCATACCGATGGTTAAGACCTCCAGACCTATCCTTGGACCATGGTAGTGTCTATAGAAGTATCTCTTGTCTAGAAATATTCATAATGGTTCCTATATTACCATGGTCAATGCCTCCTCAACAATATTAAATGCATAAAAAAGACTAATGGCACATATATCCCATATTAAGGCTAAATATCCCCTTTAAAGGGCATGTGTAGTGGTTTAAGACTTGTTTATGTTACAGAATTGTCCCATTACCATGGTTAATACCCTGAGACCCATCCTTAGTGCATAAAACCTAATAATGACACCCATATCCCAATAAAGGCCAAATATTCCATCTATAAGGCATGTGTGTTGATTTAGGGACTTATTGTCTACTCTTCCATTACTATAGTCAATGTCTAGAGACCCATTCCTCTGATAAAAAAACCTATAATGGAACCCTTATCCCATTATAATACCATTTAGACTCCCAATATTCCATCCAAACAGTCTATGGGGTGGCTCATGGCCCAACATTACATTGGTTAAGAGGGGGGGAATTCAAAGGAGGGAGAGGAAGGTGTAGAGGGAATCATGGGAGGGAGGGATGAGTAGGGGACATATATGGGGGGATGAAGGGAGGAGAAATATAAGGGGAAGGGAGGGATGGGTATGGGAGAGATATGAGGGGTGGATTGAGGGAGGACAAATATAAAGGGAAGGGATTGGTTGGAGGGAGGGCCCTGGGGTCTTGGACATTGTCAAGGGATGAAACCTCTACTTTAGGCCCTAAATGAAGCTTCTAGGCATCTAGGACCACCAATAACACCTTAAACCACC
>LPNX011053305.1:10810-26188 GCA_001517045.1 Pseudotsuga menziesii
TTGATAGGTTGTTTTAATCACTAGTGATGGGTTTAGATACCTCTAACATGGCTAAGCGATCATGAAACCCAGGTCGTAGAAACTAAAGGAAGCTTCCAGGGATCTAGAGGAAAGAATAATGTATCAAGCCACCACACATGACCTCTCTAGGGGGTCTTTGGCCTTAGATTAAGGATATGTGATTGATTGGTGATTTTGTTTACAGTAGTTATGGGTCTCAGGGCCATATGCATGGAAATGGGAGGAAACCCAAGCCTTCGGCCCTAAATGAATACCTTAGTCATTGAAGGTCAATAAGGACACTTCAAACTACCATGGAGGACCTATTGATGGTATCTCCACCCAAAAACTGGGGATAATCATGCCATCAAGAGGTTTTGAATAGTAGACATGGTTCTCAAGTCCTTACACATGGTTTACGAATTAAACCCAAGCCTTAGTCCATAAACGAATATTGTATCCATCCAAGGCCTAAAATGATACCTTAAATCACCTCACATGACTTACAAGCACTAGGTATGGGTTGTGTGGCCTTCTACATTGTTGGGGGATTAAAATTTTGGATTGTACTCTAAAAAAAACTTCTAGGAATACATGAACATGAAAAACAACTCAAATGACCAGCCATGACCTCTTGAAGTTACCCTTTCCTTCGAGTGGTGATATGGATGTCGTTAGAATGTTTTGGATAGTAGATATGAATCCATGGATCCTGGACATTGTTAAGGTATGAAACCTAGGCCTTGTACCATAAAGAAAACTTCTTAGAATATATTTTTAAGAATGAAATTTGATCTACCATACATGACCTCATGAGCATATCCCAGACATAGTTGTGGGAGAAACCCTTAGCCATTCTCGAGCACAATGTATACATCATGGAGCCTTAACATTGTTGAGAGATGACACCTTGGCCTTAGGCCCTAAAAGATTATTTTGTGTGTCCACAGAAAAAAATAATGCTTCAAAACAACATAAATGATCTCGCAAACCTTATCCTCATAGTGGATGTGTTGGTACCATTAGGAATAATTTAGAGCTAGATATGAGTTTCGAGCCTTAGAGAAAGGTTAGGAAAAAAAACTCAATCATTAAGTCTAAAAATAATATTCTATGTCTTAAGCATCATGCATAAGCACCATGGACAAGTGCCTTGAACCTCCAATAATCTGACCTCATTATCCACAACCATTCACAAATTTTAGGCTAAGCATCATCCTTTTGCCACACTAAACCGCTTTAAAGGGGCCAATAATTACCATGATCTTTTCATTTTAGATGGGGTTTCTCCCAAAGACTATCCACTAACTTGGTATTTACTCTTTTTTACTCTTGTACCAGTCTAGTTAAGCAAAAACGCATATGCGCTATATTGCATATGTGCCATATCACATATGCGTTATAGTGCATATGCGATATTAATCGCATATGTGATATGAATAACGCTATAACACATATGCGTGTTTTTAAAATTTTAAAAATCGATGGGAATAAGCTTTCGCATTATTTTTGGAATTAGCTTCGGACTAGCGAACCTATTGGCTAGGACAAATAAACCAGGGCTATTACCTACTTTTAGAATTCTATCAATATGCTCAGTTTTGATGGTGTGTTTTTATTTGACAAACACAATGTTTTTTTATGAAAATTTAGAATATTGTAGAGTACGATCTTACGATTTTGAATATGTAATTTTTTCCTTCAAATGTATGTTTTAATTATTTATTATTGTTTTTATAAATGACACACGTTAGTTTTTGAAAATAGATACATCGATTGTTTTTTATATAACTTTTGATTGCCTTCACCATTTTCCAAGAAAACTATATGGTGCACTAGAAGAGAGCAAGCCCTACAATATTATATATACAAATCAAAGATTTCATTAATTTTTTCCCTTAAAGTGTTGCACCCACACAGAACGTTTTCATTTCGAGCTTTTCTGACTTCAATAATTAATACAAAAAAATCATGAAAAATTATGAATAAATAGTGTTGCACTAGGCCCATATGTCCTTTACATTTCTGCAATATTTTATCCAAAATTGACATCATTTACCTCATATATTGTTGCACACGCACAAACATATATGTTATGATGTGCTAAAATTTTGAAAACCCAATTTCATGGAAACTAATTTTATAATCATTTACACACATTTTTTATGCATAAATGTTATATATTATGAAAGCTGATTCAATTACCTATCTTTTGTCTTTTTACTTCATCTTCAAATACGTTAGGGAAGTAACCCTAATTCTCACCTAAAGTTAGAGGTTCCATGTTTTTCCAGTATTATGTGGCATCTAAAGTGTCTTTAAAGGAGTTCATGATTGTGCATTAGCCCTTTGAGCAATGTTGCAATGTGGCATAACCCTTAACCAATGTCAAAATATGCCATAAGCATTGAAAATGTCGCAATGCAACGTAACCCTTGATCAACATCACAAGATAACATAATCATTGATGAATGTTAAAAGAGATTTTATTAGTGTGTTGCATTTTCGGTTGTACCATGGTTGAATTTCGTCATGTGAGATAAACCTTGATGAATGTCATAATGCAATGTATGTTACATAACCCTTGATAAACATCATAATGTGACATAACCCTTGATAAATGTTGAATGTCACATTATTGATGTGTCACATATTTAGTTGTGTTGGCATATACCATGCATTGTAACAAACCATGGTTGAATGTCGTAATGTGACATAACCCTTAATGAACATTGCAACGCAATGTAACCCTTAATAAACATCACAATGCGACATAACCCTTAATGAATTTTGAATGTCACATTATTAATGTGTCACACATTTGGTTATGTGGGATTATATCAAAAACTATAATGAACCATGGATGATTTTACTCAGACATGTTTAACTTTAGTTTGACCAATGTCACAATTTGGAATAACCCTTGAACAATGTCACAATGTGACACAATTCTTGATGGATGACACAATGCAACATAATCCTTGATAAACATTACAATGTGATATAACCCTTAATGAATGATGAATGTCACAATATTAATGTGTCAGATTTTGGGTTATGTTGGCATAAACTAGACACTATAGTGAACCATGGTTGAATTTCATAAAGTGACATAACCCTTGATGAGTGTTCCAATGTAGTGTAACCCTTGATAACCATCACAATGAGACATAACCCTTCATTACTACCGAATTTCACATTATTAACATGTTGCAACTTTGGTTGTGTCAGCATATACTAGACACATTAGAGAACCGTGGGTAACTTTGGTCAACCACATTTTCCTTTGGTTTGACCAATGTTCCAATGCAGCATAACCCTTGACCAATGCCACAATCTGACATAACCCTATATGAATTTCACAATGCATTGCAAACCTTTTTAAATATAATAATGTGGCATAACCCTTGATTAATGACTTATGTCACATTATTAGTGTTTCACATCTTTGGTTGTGTCTTCATATACCAAACACTATAGAGAACCATTATTAATGTGTCACATTTTTTGTTGTGTCAGAATATACCAGACACTGTAACGATCCATGGATGAATTTAGCCCATAATGTTTGACTTTAGTTTAAGACCAATGTCACAATGTGACATAACCCTTGACTAATGTTGCAACGTGAAACCCTTTAAAAACATCACAATGCAACGTAACCCTTGAAAAACATCACGATGTGACATAACCATTGATGAATGTCGAATGACTTATTATTAACATATCATATTTTGGTTTGTATCAGCATATACCATATATTGAAGTGAACCATGGTTGAATGTTGTCATGTTACATAACCAAAGATAACAAAATGCTTCAGAAACATTCCAAATAGAAAACTATAAATTTATGTGACAACAACATTGCAATCCCGCATATCATTTGTTAATTCTTGCATATTTACAATCTAATAAAATATTTCAAGAACATCGCACATATGTATCTCAATGGTATTATAAATTGATTAAATATCACATTTAATTAATTTATAATATTATTGAAAATAAAATAATAGTTAATCAATAATAATTATATTAAATTAATTTTATTAATGCATAATATATTTGGTTTTGTTGGCATATACTGAACGTTGTAGCGAACCATGGCTTACTTTGGTCAATTATGTTTCACTTTAGTTTGACAATAGTCAACCATGGTTGTCTTTAGCGAGTCATGTTTTACTTTATAGTGGACATTGTAGTGAACCATGGCTCACTTTGGTGAGCCATGTTTCACTTTAGTTTAACAATTGTCAACAATAGTTTATTTTAGCGATTCATGTTTGAATTTATCTTGGGAATTGTTGCAATGCGGAATAACCCTTCACCCATGTCACAAGTGACATAACCCTTGATGAATTTCAAATGCAATGTAACTCTTGATAAACATCACAATGCAACATAACCCCCGATGAAAATCGAATGTCACATTATTAATCTGTTGCATCTATGGTTGTATCGGCATATAATGTTCATTGTATCAAACCAAGGATGACTTTTGTTAACCATGGAAGACTTTGGTTAACCATGTTTCACTTTAATTTGACAATATTTTGCTAATATTTCAATCATATTTCACTTTAGTCCTATTTAGCTTTATTTTGACAATATTAGTGAACCATGTGACAATAGTCCACCATGGAACATGAAATTTTATAAACATCGAATGCCACATTATTAATGTGTCACATTTTGGGCAATGTTGTAATGTGGCATAACCCTTGACCAATGCCACAATGTGACATAACCCTTGATGACGTTGAAGGCAATGTAACCCTTAAAAAACATCACACTATGACATAACCTTCGATAAATGTCGAATATCAGATTATTAATGTGTCCCATGTTTGGTTGTGTTTGCATATAATAGACAATGTAGTGAACCATGGCTGACTATCATCAACAAATGCCACAATGTGGCATAACCCTTAATGAACGTCACAATGCAACATAATCCTTGATGAATGTTGAATGTCGCATTAATACACAATGGTAATAATATTACAAAATGAAACAACCAAATTAATAAATGCATATTAAAAATATTATTATATCCCATTACATTTCTTAATGCACAAATTAGATCATAGTGCAATGGAAATATATGCATAGAAAAAAGTGCAATGTAATGTTTCTCAATCTAGCATCACATTTAGGAAGTAATGACCATGGTGAATTAGACATTATCACAAAATGCATATCACCCATAATTCAATAAATGTTCTTTAACATTTTTGAGTTTCGAAAATAAATTTTTCTATCATTTTTAAAAATATAGTAAATCAATTTTTGTATTTCTATTTTTTTAATATTTTTCAAACTTTTATATAAAATTATGTAGATATGAGTTTTGTGATTTTTGAGTTTTTCTAAAAATCAATAAATGAATCATTAATGTGAAAAAACCCTTGATAATAACATTAAAAAGATGAATATGAAGGAATGATCCAACATAAAACTTTATGAATGTAAACAAATGAGAAAACCTTGCAATTCCACATAACCCTTGTTGAACATGATAACATGAGAAATTCATTGAGAAACTTGGCTAGAATACCATTGATTAATGTGTGTCAACAATATACCAATTCACATTAAAGAGTTTATATTACAATTTTGTAGAAGTTTAATTTTTTATTGGAAAGATTCTTATAAATATTCTTTATAAAAATTGGTCACAAAATTATCCATCTATTTTACATGTCTTTGGATCATTTAGTCAAACTTAATCATGTTTCATATTAATGATATTAAAATAATGCATACTTTAATATATTATAAGCTAACAAGTAAAGTTAAAAATGGCATCAATGTATAATATTAGTACAAATGTTGATTGAAACTAGCTACTAAAGTGACAAATACAATAGTTTACTCTAAATGTTCATTGAATAATTTATTAGGTTGATATATCAAATTTTATATTATAAATTTCGACATAAAGTTAAAAATACATCAATATATAATATTAGTACAAATGCTTATTGAAACTAACAACTAAAGTGACAAATACAACAATTTACTCTAAATATTCATTGAATAATTTATTCAGTTGATATATCAAATTTTATATTATAAATTTAAACATAAAGTAAAATATCTTACTTTTTATTATTAGAAGTTTACTATTTCATAAATCTTGATCACACAAAATATAATCTTATATATGTTTTTTTTGCAACTTCTTTTTCTAATATTAAAAACTATATTCTAAATATTTTAAGATTTGGCATTTTCTTCTTTATCACTTGAATAAATAGTTATTAAAGAAAGAAGACTAAACAAAAGTAGGAAATTAAATATTTGTATTTAAATATAAATAATAATAAAAAAATTATATTAATATTTATTCTTAGATGTAATTATTAACTAAAGATAAAGATAAAAAGGGTAAGAAGAAAAAAATAAGATTATATAAATAGTTATTGTTAGATACAATTATTAATCAAAGATAAAAAGTAGGCTATTATTATTAAAGAAAAAGGAAAAAAAAAGGAATTATGATGTATTGTGTAACTTCATTTTATAATTTTAAAAGCTATGTTCTAAATATGTTAAAATTTAGAAATTCATATTTTAGGTTATTTTCTTTTATAGAATTTTATTAATATTAATTTCTTCATTTTATAATTTTAAAAGCTATATCTTAATTATATTAAAATTTAGAAAATAATATTTAATATTTAAATTTGTTATTTTTTATCAAATTTTATTTATAATAATTTTACTAGTTATTAATATATTTCATATCAATCATAATAAAAGTATTACTTCTTCCTTTTATTTCTATATAAATTCAAAGAAAAAAACATTTTATTCATTAAATAAACATGAACTATTTTGACGAACTTATATCAAAGTTCAATCTTGTAGGCTTACATCATATTATATTATTATTTAAAAATTAAAATTTTAGATTTAAATTTGTTACTTTTCAATCAAATTTTATTTATATTTATATTAATAATAATTTTATTTGTTATTAATATATTTTATAAATCATAAAAGTAAGACTTCTTCATATTATATATATATATATATATATGGGTACAATAAATTTTATATGTATCCTCTTTATTATATCATTATTAATACATAAATATATTTTCTTCTTAGTCTTTTTTAGTTAGATGAAGACCTTACTTTAGCTGGAAGGTACAAAAGAAGCTCTAAAGATTTAGGAGAAAATTTGTTTGGGTTTGAGCTAGGCAAGCTCTGTAGTGCTCAAGATCTCATAATTTGCAACGATCTAAAGAAGTGGCCCAATTCCAGCCATATGACCTATATCCATGGGCTTGGTAGTAGTGTGGTAGACTATGTTATTTCCGATATCCCTTTATACAACAAAACAATAAATTTTGACGTCTCAAATGACCACGAGCCTGACTCAGATCATAGACCTTTAATTGTAACTCTGAATTTTGTCATGAATAGAGATCCCATAGAAGGTAATCCGCATAGCCAAAAAAACTTGATCTTTGATAGAAATAGAAATGATCTTTTTCTAAATGAATTAAAAATTAATTTGATTCCTTTATCAAGTATAAACACCATAGAAGACCTTTATCATAATTTTACTACAACCCTCTCATATTCTATTAACAAGTTCTCAATTGAAGTTTCAAGTAATAAGAGAAATAACAAAACAAATCCTTCTGTATGATAGAGATTGAAAAAGTGTGACGAGATAAATTAAGGAAGCTCTTGATGAGTCTCTTAAAATTGACAAGATATACAAAGCCCTAACTAAAAAGAAAAAATGCAATATATTCATAAAAGACAAGAAAATATATTACTCCTCTCTAAGGTGGCTCCTACGAAATTCTGGAGGCAACTTCTAACTAGAAAACCTAAAGATAATAATAGAATTTCTTTACATGACTGGAATTCCTATCTTAAAAATATTTATGAATCCCCAAATGTCGTAGATAACTTTGAAACCCTGCTCACAACAGAAGAAGTTTTCTCATTAGAAGACATAGATTTTGGGGTTAAGCATCTGGAAAATGGAAAAGATAAGGACATTGAAGGTTACCAGGTAGAAATATTAAAAATTGGAAGTCCTATCCTCATCCCTCACACCCACAAGCTATTCAATCAAGCGGTCAAGAAATGTTTCCCTAAAACATGGACTCAGATCCTCATTACCCCCATATTTAAAAGTGGGGATACAAATAATCGCTCTAATTATCGAACAATTATGATTAGCCCTCTCTTATCCAAGTTCTATGGTATTATTTTGGAAAAGAAGATCAACATATGGCTTGAAAGTGAAGGTAAGTGGGCTAAAGGCCAAGCGGGTTTTACAAGGAAACATTCAACAACAGACCACCTCGTTACACTTAGGATCATTATGGAGGAATGTCGTAATGATACATCCAATTTTTATTGTTTCTTTGTGGACTTTAGAAAGGATTTTGATACGGTACCTAGAAATAACCTATGGACTAGATTAGAAGAGATAAAGGTTCCTTCCGAGTTGAGAGCTTCCGCAATAAGGTTATATGAGAACGTCATTTCCAAGTTTAAGAACAACGAGGGGTGTTCAAAATATATTAAGTGTAATATCAAAGTTAAACAAGGTTTCCCCCTCTGCCCTACCCTATTTGGAATTTACATCGATAAGCTATAAGGTTGTTTAAAGGAAGCAGGTTTTGCTGGCATGATCTTAGCTAGAATAATCATCATATTTCTTCTCTATGCTAACGATATTGTTCTTCTGGCAAGGTATCCATCTGATCTTGATAAGAAACTAAGACTTCTTAAGGATTTTTTCTCTACCATGGGTATGACTGTTAATACTATCAAAACAAAAGTTATGATTATAAAGTCCAAGAAGGACACTTACGCTAATTTTGTGTAAGACAATAGCAACTTAGAGGAAGTGTCTTCTTACAAATACCTAGGAATTGTGATATTCATCACAAGCTCAAGTGGAACCATAGCATTGAGAAAAGGATTAATGGAGGGTGTAAAGCTTATTTTGGTCTTGAAAATAATTGTAAAGCATCAAACCTTGTGATGTGGTATAAAAAGAAGCTCCTCTTTAAAAATTTAATCACTCCTGTTATCTTGTATGCATGTGAGGTTTGGGGTTGCAACATATCTATAGAATCCTAGAGAAATATTGAGCAAATATAGAAGCATTTTATAATGTATAACCTCAAAAGTAAAAGAAATGCACCCTACCCTTTTCTCCTTATAGAAGTGGGTCTTTCCCCTATCGAAATCCTAGCTATCACTAGGCTCCTGTTGTACAAGCACAAAACCAATAACATGGGAGACCATAGACTTCCTAAGCTAGCTTTAAATTCCATCCAAAACCACCTAAGGCTCAAGTGAGGTTGGTATAAAGATACTAGGGCCTGGTTAAGCCATTGGGAGATCCACGAAAATGATGCATTAC
Organism: Pseudotsuga menziesii; assembly: GCA_001517045.1. Taxonomy (NCBI): domain Eukaryota; kingdom Viridiplantae; phylum Streptophyta; class Pinopsida; order Pinales; family Pinaceae; genus Pseudotsuga; species Pseudotsuga menziesii. Next base: position 20,219 of record LPNX011053305.1, read on the forward strand.
AAAATATTAATAACATTAAAAATATTGTTACTTCTAAGTTTAAAGAGAAAATGTGGTGTGAGAAAGATATAGAGGCTAAAACAAAATTGAGATATTATAAGGAGGTCATCAAACCTACTCTAGAAGATCAAAATTATCTCTTTGTTTTAACTAGTTCAAAGAAAAAAATTAATATAACCAAGATAAGAATGAACTCTCATGAGCTCCATAGCGAAACAGGTCATTGAGCAGTTCCTAAAACACCATGGGTGGAAAGGATCTGCTATCTCTATGAGAAAATGAACATTGAGGATGAAAAACACTTCCTCTTAGAGTTCCCTGCGTACACCCACATTAGATCTCAGTTTCATAATCTTTGTTGCAATACCGACCTTCCTAGCCTTTTAACTTGTCAAAATTATAGTGAGCTCAGGACACTTCTCTCCAAGCTCTTTGAGTATAGAAATACAATTTTAAAACAAATTAAATAATTCGTTTCTTTAGGCCCGGTAGACCAAAGTTTGGTATCAGAAGACGTTAACCACCACCATCATATTAAACAAAATTAAGCATTTTAATATTTTTTACGTTTTTTAAATTTAAATATATATATTTTTTTATATGATTCTAAGTTTTTTCCCACTTCAAAAGGTTTTCCTAAAAATTTTTATGTTCAAAAATAAAGTTTTTTATTAAGTTTTTCAAATTTAAATATAAAGATTTATTTTTCATAATTTTAAGGTTTTTTTTTTAAGTTCTTTTGAGTTCAAAAATAAAATAAAAATTTATTAAATTTAAATATAAAGATTTTAAAGTTTTCATATAATTCTAATTCTAATCTTTTAAAGTTTAAAATTATTTGTTCTAAGATTATATATATATAAAATAAAATTAATCATTTTTTTTATTTAACCTTTGATAACGTAGAAGGCAACGTAATCACATTAATGTTAGAAACAACTACATTAATTTTATTAATGTGTGACATCTTTGATTGTGTTGGAATAAGTTTATATATATATAATAAAACAAACATATTTTCTAAAAAAATTATTTAACCATTGATGACGTCGAAGGAAACATAACCACACTAATTTTATTAATGTGTGACATCTTTGTTTGTGTTGGCATATAATGGACATTGTAGTGAACCATGGCTTACTTTGGTCAATGATGTTTCATTTTAGTTTGACAATAGTCAACCATGGCTTACTTTGGTCAATGATGTTTAAATTTAATTTAACAATAGTCAACCATCATTGTCTTTAGCGAGTCATGTTTGACTTTATAATGGAGATTGTAGTGAACTATGGCCGACTTTGGTCAACCATGTTTCACTTTAGTTTAACAATTGACAACAATGGTTTATTTTGGCAAGCCATGTTTGACTTTATCTTGGGAATTGTTGCAATTCAGCATAACCACCCATGTCACAATGTGACATAACCCTTGATGAATGTCAAATGCAACATAACTCTTGACAAACACCAAAATGTGACATAACCCTTGATCAATGTCGATATCACATTACATTAATTTTAGAAATAACCACATTAATTTTATCAATGTGTGACATATTTGGTTGTGATGGCATATAGTGGGCATTGTAGCGAACCATGACTTACTTTGGTCAATGATATTTCATTTTAGTTTGGCAATAGTCAACCGTAGCTGACTTTGGTCAATGATGTTTCATTTTAGTTTGACAATAGTCAACCATCGTTGTCTTTAGCGAGTCATGTTTGACTTTATAATGGAGATTGTAGTGATTAATGGCTCACTTTGGTCAACCATGTTTCACTTTAGTTTAACAATTGTCAACAATGATTTATTTTAGCGAGTCATATTTGACTTTATCTTGGGAATTGTTGTAAGAAACATGACCACCCATGTCACAATGTGACATAACCCTTGATGAATGTCAAATGCAACATAACTCTTGATAAACATCACAATGTGACACATAAATCTTGACAAACATCACAATGTGACATAACCCTTAATGAACATCGAATATCACGTTATTAATTTGTTGCATCTTTGGTTGTATCAGCATATACTGGTCATTATAGCGAACCATGGATGACTTTGGTCGATATATTAAATTTTATATTATAAAGTTAGACATAAGGTAAAAAATCTAAGTTACTTAACTTTTACTTTTACTTTTTATTAGAAGCTTCCTTTTTATAAATCTTAGTCACACAAAATATAATCTTACATGTTTTTTTTGCAACTTTATTTTATGATTTTAAAAGTTATATTCTAAATATTTTAGGATTTGCTAATTTCTTCCTTATCATTTAAATAAATAGTTATTATTGGTATAATTATTTGTAAAGGAATTTAAAAATGAAAAATGTAAAAATATTAAGGAAAGAAGACTAATGTTATTAAGAAAAAAAATGGAATTATGATGTTCTGTGTAACTTCATTTTTTTAATTTTAAAAGTTTTATCTTAAATATGTTAAAATTTAGAAATTGATGTTTTAAATTTAATTTCGTTTTTTATCAATTTTTATTAATATTATTTTTTCATTTTTTAATTTAAAAACTATGTCTTCAATATGTTAAAATTTAGAAATTGATATTTATTGTTTAAATTTGTTATTTTTTATCAAATTTTAACTATAATTAATATTATTTGTTATTAATATATTCCATAAATTACAAAAATATTAATTCTTTATTATTATATATATTTTAATTAATTATATATAAGAATATTACTTATTTCTTAAGGTAAAATAAATTAATTAATTATATATAAGAGTATTATTTATTGCTTAAAAAACATGAAGGTACATTATACTAATTAATTTTATATAAATATATATATATTTCTGTTTTTATTCTCTTGAATATATATTATATATTACACCAAATTAAGTATGTAAACATTTTTATATCCTTCTATATATTTTTTTTACATTTTTTTAAGTTAAAAAAAAATAACCATTTTAAAAAATATATATATTATTTAAATTACACAATAAAGTCAAAAAAAATTTAAACAAAATCGTTAGTTTTGTTTTAACTTAAGAAGATGTTAAAAATATATAGAATGGTATACAAATGTTTATATATTTAATGTCTTCATAAATGTATAATGCCTTTAAATTTTCATATGATGATGATGATGGTGGTGGTGGTTAACGTCCCCTCAGACCAAACTTTGATTTATCAGACCTAAAGAAATAGATTATTTAGTTTGTTTTAAAATTGTATTTTTATGTTCAAAGAGCTTGGACAGAAACGTCTTGAGCTCATTTCCCATATTTAATATAATATAAAATTTTCAACCAATCATTTCCCATATTTAATAAAATATTTCTAAGAATTTACAACACCGCTGCACATGTATGCTTTTAAGATTCCGTTGATTATCGAGTGCCGGGAATTATTATGATAATAATTATATTTATTGAGTTCTTTCTAAAAGAGTGAATAATCAACATATCCATGACATACTAAATGTGTGTGCGACTTCAATTTTATCGTGCAACCTATATGCATGAACCTATTCAAATGTTATTTGTTAGTCATCAAATTAGAGCTGTTATTAAAAGAGTGTTCATAATCGACATACCAGTGCATGAATCTATTCCAATGTTATTTGATAGTCATTAAATTAGAGATGTTATTAAAAGAGTGAATAATCAATATACTTGTGCCTCAAAGAGTAGTTCGGAACTCGAATTTCTGAAAAAGGTTGGTTAAACCTAAAGTAGATGGTTCATACTTGGTGAACACCCTAGGATAAATAGATGTTTCTTTGCAACTCTCAAACCCTTTCAAGCCTCCATTGCTACGCTAATGTAACAAATGAATACATGAACTGATGACCTTCTAGATGTTACTCTATGCATTGATCTTATGGAGGAGGAATACCTACACCAGGATTCTTGCTCAGCAGCCTCGTCATGTCATTCAGTGATAATACTTTTAGCATGCACATAGGAAAAAAAACCTACACATTAAATAAATAGTGTCATGTCATTTATAAACTAGAAGCTATAGGGTGTGTGCAACAAGATGAGGGACCTTTTAGATGCAATCCTACTTTTAGGAAACACGCTCATGATACATAAAAATACAATGCGCTCGGTTTAGGTAACGCTTGGTTTGGTTAAGCTCGAGCCTCACATGTCATATGACACATAGGTTAGGCTAAGAAAAACACACACATGTTTTATAGTTACAAAACATGCACACGTTTTATAGTTACAAAACGTGCACGTGTTATGGAGAAGCAAAATGCGCATGCGTTTTAGAGAAGCCAAACGCGCACGCGTAATGAAGAACAAAAAAAAAAGGTTTTGGTGCATGGCTAGGGAAATGAATAAAAGCAATAGTTTGCATCATCAATACTTAGGACCTATAGTAATATTTAGCATCATCAAGAAAAACATATTTTTTCTTTGTGTTGTAATATGGACACCATTAGGAGGCTTTAAGAACTAAGTACTGGTCATAGTCCCTTAATGATGCTTGGGGGAGGAAACTCAAGACTTATTCCCTAAAGGTATTTTTTAAGTCTTGAGGTCCACGAACAAGGAATTGAACCTGCACATAGGACCTTCGTATGTGATATTTTGCATCTAAGAGAGAATATGCAGTGCATTAGAATTCTCTTAGCACTAGGAACATATATGTAGACATGGTTGAGGGAGGAAACCTAGTCCTTAGGCCCTAAAGAAATCCTATAGACATATAGGGCCAAGAAAACCACCTCAAGCAAACACATGATCTCTTAAGGGTATCCTCAACCTTTAAATTGGGATATGGCCATGTTTAGGATTTTTTAGCATCATATATGGAGGATAAGGTGTTAATCATGGGTGGCACACAAAGCTTTAATTTTAGGTTGTAAACCAGCTTTTAGGGCTCAAGGTCCATGAACGACACCTTGAATCACCATAGCTGACCTATCAAGTGGATAGTTTTTATTTGAATGGGGATATGGGAACCATTAGGGGTTTCTAAGTACTATGTATGTGTCTTGGGACCTTAGACATAATAAGGGGAGGAAAATTAGGCCTTAGCACCTAGAATATGCTTCTTGGCATATAGAGCCAAGAATGATGTTTTGAAAAACCTCAATAGATCCTTCCATGGTAGCATTTACCTTGAAATAGGGGATACTATTTCCATTAGAAAATTTTTACCACTAACTACAGATACTAGTCCCCTTGACATGGGTGGGGGGAAACACTTGGTCCTTATGCCTTAAAGGAATTTCTTGACCATTTAGGGCCAAAATTGATTCCTCCAACCACCACACATGAAGTTCAAAGTGAATCCTTTGAATATTAATGGATATATACATCTCATCATCATTTGTTGAGCAATAGGTATGCATCTCAAGTCCATGGACATGGTCAGTTGAGGAAACTATGGCATTATTCCCTAACTAAAGCTTCTAGGAATCCAGGGATATGAAGGATGCCTTAAAAAATCACACATGGCATCTCATAGGTATATCTATATTATGAATATGGATGTTAGTGGAATTAGGTGGTTTTGAGTAGTAGGTATGAGACCTTCGAGACATGATTGAGGGAATATGAGTGTTCCTTAGGACATAATGGAATATTTTAGGCACCCATGTTAATGAACGATTCCTTGAAGCACCACAGATGACCTACTCAAGCTATGCTTGGTATCCAAGAAAATATGCACATGCCTTTAAGAGGTTTTCAGCATTAGATATGGTTATTAAGGCCTCAACATGGTCAAGGGAGGAAATCCAAGAATCAATCCCTAAAGAATATTTTCAGCATCTATGGCTACACATGTGACTTAATCACTATCCCTCTATTCCTTACTCATTGGCCCTCCCTACCTTTGTATTTCCATCTCTCTCTATTTGTGTGTGTGCGTGTGTGTCTTCTTCCCCCCTCTCTCACAACCTCCCTCTCTCTCTATCTATCTCTATGTGTGTTTGTCCCTCCCTAACTCCCCATATCTCAAAACCCCTCTCCACCTTC
>LPNX011053307.1:0-20152 GCA_001517045.1 Pseudotsuga menziesii
CCCCATGGGGTATGAACATGTGATATAGTACAACAAGCACTTCCCAAAAGTACTTCCACAGGTCTTCTGAAGTCCGAACAAGTTAACCCTGTCCGGTTCACCAGGTTCACTTGATAAAAAACCACTAAGTATAACTTAGGTGGTAACAAGGCTCCAATGCCTAAGACATCCTACTAACAAGAGGCCAATGTTGCTTTACTGCAAGGGTCCTCCAATTCCACAACCAGGAATGGTGAACTCTAGCAAAGGTATAGAAGGATCAACACACTCAAACAAGAATTATCAAAACCAAACTAAAACCAACTACACTAATCAATCAAATCAATTATGGTGGTTTTCCAAGCAAAACCAGCCCCTCAAACATAAAATGAGTAGTTTTGAGTTGAACCAATCAAAATTGGCTAGTTCAAGCCAAAATTGGTCCCAACTAACTAGGTTGACCAGTTTTGGACCAATGTACTTCCTTCATCCCAACAAACCAAAATTTCGAATGCTTATGTAGTTTGATTTGATTATATACTATAGTATGATTACTTTTGTACTTTGCAATCCATTAAGAGCCTTGGTGTAGTTGTATTTTGGTTCATATATGTTACTATGTATTGCAATCGATGCCATTTTGCAATTTTCACCCTTACAATATTGTATACATGAGAAAAAATTTCATATTTGTGTCTAATGGTTTGAATTCACATGGATGTACATGAATATATATTTTTTAAATCAAAATTTGAATCTTTTTGTATTTTTAGTCAACCAACTTTTCTATCCAAATTTGGCCCAATACCAATGTTGGGGGTTGATCTATTCACTCACAAATTTGTGCAACCATAGCCTCATATTGCTTAACAAGTGGATTGTATAGGCTCTTTGGGCTATTGTTTCCAAATGCAATGTCAGGATCACACAGTTGTGATGGTGTTTCTACTCGTTCCTTTTTGAAAACGCAATTGATAAGGAGGTGCTTTTCAACATAGGCCCATGGAGTTTCAATTCTTCTTATTTGGTATTAATGCCCTAGTCCACATCATTCAACTCAAACCGAACTATGAAGAAAAGGTTGTTGTTGTGGGTGCACCTTCCTAGCCTGTCCTTTAACTTCTAGGACCCAAAAATACTAAGGTCAACCAACACTAAAATTGGATTCTTTCATGGCTTGGCTCAAAAATCCCTAGCACACAAGGGCACTACGCAAATTCTTATTCAGAGCAAGATATCAAGTGGACTCTCAGAAGAGAGTGTTTGAATGGGATGAACAAGCTTGGAGTCAATTCCTCAACTATGATAATGTTCACTTCCATTGTTGGTTTTCCAAGCACACGAACATTTGTTTAAAGAATGCCCAAAAAAATCATGGGCTAGAAGGAGGCAAGTTCATCAATCAAAGCAAGTAAATACTCATCTCCTTTTGAGTAGTGATGGAAGCACCCTAAAGTCATAGCCTAGTGAAAAAGTGACTTCAAATCCAAGTTATTTGAGGTTGCATCCTAAGACGAGCATTCCACTAGATGCGTCAAATATAGTTGTTAAAGACTTGATCAAAAGGCACAATCAATGTTGTTGATGGTTGTGAGCAATTGGTACTAGCTAGGACTAAGGGAGGCTCTGGTAGACAATTCACCCTTGGACAATGATTCATCCCTTATTATTACCTATAAGGAACTCGATGTCCCAATATTTTTGTCCATTATCCTTACAAATGGGGTCAAGATGTTGGGCAAAGGTATATTTGCACTAGGTGATATATAATGCTCAAGTGGTGGTGTGGGTGTTAGTAACAATAATTCACACTTGAACAATTTATATTCTTATTGACCCCTCAAAGCATTTGGGAGCTCATCGAGTAGCTAAAATATTTCATCTCTATTGGCATTAGGAATTGCGGTTGTCACCATATATGGCTCAAATGGGGTTTTGTCTCATATCTCAACCCCTCAAATCGATCTCATGTGTTTTGATTGTGATTACTTAGTCAACAACTCATTTGGATAGTTGTCAAAAGCGATTAAGAATGCCATCTCTTTTCACTTAGTTTAAAAAGGGACTACAACTTCTTTTTCCTAGATCTTCATAATGAGGAGGTAGGGATTTCATCATCAACTAGAAGTTTTCCTTAACAGTCTAGTCTTTGTGTCTCTTCACCAAAAGTCCTCTTGTCGAGTTTAGAGTCTTCCCCTTCAAAGGTTTTAGGTAAGGGGGGTTTTTTCACAAAATTAAAAATGGTTCCTAAAGATGTGCAAGCTATTTCTCCACCAAGCTCATGTATTACAAGTTCTATTAAGAGCTCAAATAGTCATCAAAGGAGTAGGAAATGGTTGAGTTGGGACTAGATGGTCAAACACCTTTCCCTTAGCAATGAGAAGCTTTCTAAAAGTTATTTGTATATGGGTGTATGGACCTATACAGGTCATTCTGAATAGAATTTTTTGGGTGTTGTGGCAATGATATGTTATGATGGTCTAATCCACCAATTTTTTGTTTTGATACTATCACAATAATAATAGATAATGGAGTAGCTAGTCCTCCTAAAATATGGAATGGCCACATCTACAAGCTTGAGAAATGTTTTAAAGTCTTCAGAGTAGATATTATATAATTGTTCCTCAAAGCCTTTTTATCAATGAACAATTCTGATTATTTTGTGAAAAGTCTAGTTTTTCACAATGGACTTCCTTCCTTCTGTTATTTCAAGTCTTTCCTTTGTTTGACTCTTTCTTCCCCGTGTCATATCTAGTTTCCCTAAATGTCATAACTAGTATTCCTCCAGGCTTGTTTTTCTTAGAACTACAAACCCTACATATTATCTTTTTTTAATTGAAAAATGCATCTTATATTTATAAAAAATTGAACAAAATATACTATGGAGATCGTTACATCTTCTTTAGAGCAACTAATGTTGAAATAAAATTAGAATACTCAATTGGATCCAAATATCAAGCACCTTTATCAAAAGAACTCTTTCAGCCAAGAGTTGATGGTGAACCTCATCCCACCATACAAAACAAAAGAAAGATAAAAAAACTCACCTCATCAGAAAAAATGACCTTGGACCTAATTTTATAAAGAAAAAATGAGGCAAAAACCTCAAGCAATGCCAAATCCCTACAAATACATGACAAACTTGTGAGCAACAATCACTAAACAATGTAGGCATCCAACAAATCCTATCCTAAAGCAACATTGAGCATTAATCCTCAAGAAACCACCAACGGTGTTGGACAAACTAACACTCCCTAAAGATGTGTTTAACTATCTCTAAATGCTGGAAAACAAGACAAAGGCTATTAAAAAGCCCACTCTTTTCTAACCAAGCCTTTGAAGGAACCCCTTGATATATCATCAACCATCCAAAAAATATCGACTTGTAGAAAATTTGAATCGAACACACACTATGAAATCGACGAATCCATCTATCCTGCAAATACATGGAGAGTCAACAAGCATTAAGGATCGGGGATAGCATATGTGATGAAGCAAGGAACATAGAGATGGGAATAATACTACAAAAGGAAGCAACCAAAGCATCACTCCCATTCTCTCCAAAACAGTTTCAACATTCCAATGTTCATTTTAAATAACTTGATCTTTGAGATAAGCTCTCGCCTGCTCCATAATAAAGAGATCAAGAGCAAGGAGACCATACTCCTAAGTAGGAGTGTGCCACGCTTTCCAATAACAAGAGGCAATATCCCAATAAAAATATGCCCTTCCTACTTAACCTTTGAGGTTGGAAATGAGGCAACCTTGCCTCACAAGAACCTTGCATCCTCCGGCTCCATATAGGACGACAAGCTAAATCTCAACCAACTCTACTTCATGTTACACCTCAGACTGCCTAATGCATCCTTTCCAGACAACCAGAGCGAGGCGTTTCCTTTTTTTATTGTAATGGCCAAGTTTTTGGGGACATATTATGTAGAGTGTTGGTTTTGGGGCTAAATACCCATGATCATGTCATAGCAGGTCCTCTTGGTTTTTATTCCAAGAAGTGTTGGCTTAGTGGCATTATTGAGGGGCTCTTGATGGGAGGAAGTCCACCATCTTGTTCAACCATTTGAGCCTTGGGTTGGTGTCTGATGCTTCCTAGAGTGGACCCCATTAGGACACATGACCACACCCATGTTCTGCTTTGTCGAGGTGATAGCGAATGTAAGGATTGTCATACCCGATTTAGCACACCTCATTTTTCCCACTTGGACCTATTGTTTTGATAGAAAGCCCCTCCTCATGGTGTCCAAACCAATGACATCCTTCCTTAGAGAAGAAGCCTACATGGTTAAAAAGGAGGGCGATGAGGGACAAGCATCTATTGAGGTTAGTTGGGGCATGACGCCCTCTTATTGGCTCAACTTGCACTTGGTGGAGCCAAATTAGACAATTTTATTGTTATTTTATGTCTTTGTGTGGTTTAGTCCCCAAGTTTGTGGGTGCACTAACCCAAATTTATATATTTTGCCATTATCTTGTAGGCTCAATTTTGTAAAATAAGATAACCTAAACTCATTGTAAAATGATGGACAAGGGTTCACATAATGTATTCATCTATCTTTCTCTTGGTTTATTGGAGCATTTGAGATAGCACACACTTCTCTTTGGATGTTTTTCTCTTGCATGAAGGTGAATGGATGGATTTTTAGGGTTTGATAATCACATGCTACGGGATGCTAAGAAAAGTTGTGATAACTCGCGCTCAAGGATGACCTAAGGTGCATCTCCTTACTCATTTTTTGGTTAATGTTGGTAATTTTATCTCCCAACCCTAGTTTAACGTCATTCTTGAAGTGCTTTGGACCAAGGTAGGGTTTGTTTGCTAGCATTTTGTCTACTTGCTTAAGGAGACCTTCCTACAAAGGATCTCTCCTTTGTTTAATTGGGCCTTTAAGTTCTCTATTTGACCTAATTAGGGTTTTGCTACCTAACCCTAGATGGTTGCTAGCTTTAACCTAGTTGCAAGTATTGGAATCCATCTTAAGAGGGATGTTAGCCTCGATCTCTCATAGCCCTAGGCTTTGGGACAAGAATCTAATACCCTATCTTTCAACTATCCTCTTTTTATCAAATATTAATGTATTTTATTTTATTTTATGCATAGAAGTATTTTATAGTTGTAAAAAGCCCTAAAAATCTAAATAAATTCAAAAAATCCAAACGTAGCCATGAACTTGTTTTTTTTGTCCACCCTAAAAAAACGCCCTAGGGTTTTAGCCACAAACTCTAGAGGGCATCCTCTTATGAGGAAGTGCATTGGGATATGTGAAAACCTTGTAAATTGTGAATCGAAAGGTATTTGGTATTTTTGGTTAATCATCCAAGTTCACCCTAAACCAATTGGCCTCTTTCTCTTGAGGGCACACTTTTGAGTGCTTGCCTTGGAAAGTGTGGCATTGCCTCCAGGAACGTAAATTTACCTCAAAAGGCATTATTTTATTTAATAAAGTGAATAACTCCATTTATATATGGTTCTTGTGTTTAGATTTGATATTGTTCGACTCCAATAAGGCATTGATCATAGCTATTAAGGTTTTGTGGAAGGTATTCGTGGCTTGTTGGTGGCTGCAAGTATCTTCCACTGATTAGGGTCTTCGCCTAGGTTTTGGAGTTACCCAACATTCAAAGGTTAAACTATGATGACATTGGATTTAACTCTCTCCAAGCTAACCTTCACTAGCACTGAGTATACATTGCATCGATTTGTAAAGGGATGCTAGTTTGAATGATAACACTGCTAATGAACCAAGCTTGCGACAATTTTCCAAGCTAACAAATACTCTTGAAAATGAGGGAGGCCAGCACTCGAAGTAAATGGCACCATGATAAAACATTGCACAATCCAAATGCCCCTCAAACTCGACCTATATGTTGCATTGTAAGCATTGACTAACCAAGGTGTTGAACAGTGAACTTGAACCTTTAAGACACCACACCACCCACTTAGACACCAAAATGCTACCCTCAATGGCAACATCAATCATCCCAAGCCCCCCTTGTCCTTGGGCATAGTGGAAACATCCCAAGGAACCAATGGAAAGCCTCACTCCCCACCATATTTAGACCACAAATAGACTCGCAAAATCTACTCAAACCTAAGTCACATGGTTCGAATTCGAATTCGAGTTCGAGAACCATTTGATTCGGTTCGAATTCGAATTTTCGAATGAGATTCGTTTGAGATTCGTCTTGAGATTCGAATATATATATATATATAATAAAATTATTAATAAAATATGCTATTTAAATAAATTTTAACCTATAAAATGAAATATATTATGCAGCATACTTAAATAGTTTAAAAAATAAACAATAAAATTGAAATGTGTCTCCTATTGAAGAAGATTTAGTGGATGGCATTGCCACATTCGTAGCAAACTATATCGTATCAAACTCACAGGCAAAGGTTTGATCAATATAAAGCTTCTCATATGGCAGATGAAATGTTCTTGTGTATTTTTCAAAGTTGTGTTTCAGTTTACAACTTTACATTCTTCGTCCTCTAAATCTTCAACATGGTGTTTAAAAATAAATTTATTAATAATGTCCTGCTTATTTTTTAACTTTTTAATTCCAATGATCGTGTACTTTCACAGAAAATGACTCCAGAACGGCTGCGAAAAGGTGAGTACCAGAATCCTTTTGGTTTCTTTTACTGCTTTATTTGTCAACTATTCATTCGTGTCCAAAGTACCGTTGAAAAAATTATTTCTTCTATATTAACAATTACATTTAACTTATGAAGTGCTTTCTGATGTCTTGGAAAGCATGGATAGAAGAAATACAATTAAGAAATTATGGGACGCTAGCAGGTTTATGTACACTGCAACAACATGGGGAATTACTCTCATTGGGTAGGTTCTGCAATGATTTCCAAGCAATTGAGTCTGCTGTGGTGTAGACTCCAGAGCAAGAAACCACAAAAAAACCCTTCGTCCTCCTGTCACGACTGTGCTTGCAAGTTGCATATAGAAACAGGAAAGTGTGCCGCCGGCGTGAGTTTTGAGCCCGCGCGCGTGAATGTGGAGCCTGCTTGACAGCTGCGTGCGACCCCGACGATTTTGTTTCGATTTTTTAATCAAATGCGACATTAAATTCGTGTTGAGATTCAAATTCGATGAAATTCGAATTCGCCTTGAAATTCGAGTTTGAAATTCGACTTGAAATTCGACCTTCAGATTCGCCGAATTTGATTCGATTTTTTTTTCCATGAGATTCGGCGAATTTCGAACCTCAAGGTTCAAATTCGCCGAATCATGTGACTTAGACTCAAACCATTGAAACTAAGTCTTGTTTGGGAAAGCAAGCGAGTGAGAAGCCTAAAGAATACCAACAATAGTCAACTTGCCTACAAAGTGTTAAAATATAAGGCAACACATGTAATAAAGTCACTTCAATGACTTAAGTCAAAAGTGAGGTTTTTAGGCATCTTCGGGTTTACGTTAGGGTTAGGGTTTTGGCCCCACTCATACTCTTTATAAGAGGGAGGACCCTCACTGTAATGTGAACGATTCGGTAATAATAATTGTGTTGTGCCTTATTGAGCTCTCATGTCTTAACCTGCTTTAGGGTTTCTAGTCTCTTTGGTTCTCGAAATATGGTATCAAAACAAAAGGATACCTAGGACTAGCCCATTAAGTATGCTCTTCTCTTGCATCGCATGATGATTTGGAGAATCAAAATAGCGTGACTAGGTTAGTGATTTAGGAAATTTAATTCAAGAAAATCCTTGTAAACTAGGTTTGAGAGGTTGAGAGAAGCTCGGTTGAATGCAACCAAGAGAGAAGCTAGCCATCATTGTTTAATAGAGGCTCTAAATTAGAGAAAACAATGGTTGATTTGTTCTTTACATAGCCGCCATGGAAAGTGCAATATGCAGCAGTAGAGGAGGTAGTCGTTGGTAAGGAAGCCACAATTTCAAATTTAATAGATTCGTTGAGTGATTGAGAATATTCATAGTTGTCATATGTGTTTGACCTAGCCACCAATAATGAAGGAGAATCGAATCAATCGAAGGTCCAAGTTGTTGCCACCAAATATACAATTGATGGGTTATGTAGATTTTTGAGTTGTGCTTCATACAACCGCCAAATTAAAGTTATCATCCACCACTTCTATATCCCATAGTTGTCAATTAGAGAGAACTAGCTACTGGAATAACTCAAGCACACCATTTATGAGCTATGAATTTGAATTAAAATTTAGTCATTTGTTGTAGCCAATGCTAGAGACAATGTCTAGTCATCGCAACTATTAGTCAAAGTTGCCAAGGAAAAGTGTTGCCATTCGAGCCAAAGACGCAACTTGGCAAGCTATTGTTGTTGCCATACCTAATAATTGAACCGCTCATTGCCACTATACCCACGTTGTCTTAGCAATTCAAGCCACAAATTATCGACACAGGCCACCTCCACGAATCTATGAGCCAATTTGTCTATATAACATTTGTGATAGAGGAGATGTGTTAAGACTCTTGATTGGTGAAGGTTTGACTTAAGAGAAGTGTTAAAAGACACATGGCAAAGAGGGGTCTTAATAAGCCATCTATAGAAGAATCAAAACTATCCACCCAACTTCAACCGAAGGATAAATCCAGTTTTCCAAAGTATGCTTCTAGAGAGGGTTTTAGTCAAAGACTTGTGACGATGGTATACACAACCCATGTTGTTGAGTTTATCAAAGAAGAACCACCAAACATTGCCATCGTTACTAAAGAAAATTAGATTTATGCATTTTAGGAAGCCAGTACTTTGAAGACAGGAAGGAATCAATTAAAGCTCAGTGTGGATGGTTGCCCAAATAGTTAAACAATTGTGAATCTAAAGAATGATCCCTCATTAATCGTAGAGACCTACATGTGAATTGCGTTCTACTAGTGAGGTTACACGACATGCATGTGGATTGTTGTCCAGTAATCGAGTTCAACAAATTTGTGGTTTGGGAGTTCAAGGAAGTGGAATCCGAGAACTTGGGAATTCAACTTAGGAACTATACCTTTTCAAGGGTTACGAGGCAACTTGATGGAGCTCAACCTGGTCCAGGAACTGTGTTCAAAGAAGAAGCTTCTGACAGATGTTTTTTATGTTTCTTTCAATTTATGTGTTTTCATTCAAGTATATGTATTTGATTTCAATTTGTTATCTTTCAACAATGTACACTTTATGGGGGGGGTTAAGATATAAGGCTACACATGTAATAAAGTCACTTCAGTGACTTAGGTCAAACGTTGGGTTTTTATGCATCTTAGGGTTGACATATTAGGGTTAGAATTTTGGTTACTCATACTCATTATAACAGCAAGGACCCTCATTGTAATGTGAAACGTTTAGTAATAATAGTGTTATGCCGTATTGAGCTCTCATGTCTTAACCCACTCTAGGATTTCTAGTCCCGTTGATTCTCTTAATACAACAAGGTCTTTATGGTGGCAAACATTAAACTTGATTTGCAACCTCTATAAACACCAATCCCACATGGCTATTGGTGAAAGACTTACTCCAAAGGGAATCTCCACATAGTGAACAATAACCCAAGGAAAATATAAGACCAAGCAGCAAGGATCTAGTTTGGAGGTGCATCTAACCCTACTAATCAAAAATCAATTTCATGAACACTGACCACGACACCTGATGTAATGAAAAAAGTATTCAAACAAGCAAGGCCACAATCAATAGAGTCCTCCACTCTAATTGAGAGAAGAAAATAGTCCAAAATGTGATTATTAACCATCTCCATAATGTGAACGACCTCCAGCTAGTAACCAAGAGCATTTGTGATCAAGACATACAAATATGGGGCAAACGAACACCCCCAATGAATAAAGAGATGCATGAAGATCTATGGAGAAAGGGTCCAATTGATAAAGAAAACTCAACCCATTGGTGGAGATGATGGTAACCATGGTAACACATCAAGGGCCAAAACCCAAATATATCAACATCTCCAAAATGAACGACCAATCAACTCAATCATTTCTTGTGAAAATTAAATTTTAGAAGAGATCGTTGCCTAGTCCCCCCTAGCCCACTACATGGCCTCCAAAGCGTAAACAACAATGCCAAGAATGAATCCCCCTAGTACAAATCATGTTTACTCCTGAATAAACAAATATTTGGCCAACAAATGAATCCACAAAACCAAATCCTTATCCATAATTTTATAAGCAACAATGAACAAAGTTATAGGTCGCCGACCACCAATGGAATCCTTCGTTGCATTCTTTCGAATAAGCTTGATCAAACTTTGATTGAAAAACTTTGAGAGCCAACCAAAAGCAAATACTTTGGAGGCTAAAGAACATAAATCCTAACCAACAATATCCAACATGGCCTTCTAAAACTCACAAGGAAGCCAATCCATGCTCAAGGTTTTGCCATTTTGCATGGAGGGCAAAGTAGCATAGATCTCTTTTTTGGAAAAATCTCTATCTAGGCTATACCTATCACTGCAAGAGACCTTGGGAGGTACAATCCTGCAACAAGCATCTCTCACAAACACCACCCCATTCATTAGAGCATAACAAGCAAAAATATTATAAAACATGAACTAAGCATACCCATGACCTCTAAAGGATCCTCAACAAGAGATCCATTCATCCAATGTAATCTAAGCACCCTTTTTGTCACTCCTTTTCAATTAAGTCAAAATAAAACTTGGTCATCCCCCTCCTAAATCCATTGAAGACAAGAACGAACCTAAGCCTCCTATCAATGTAATCCTCAACATAACAAACAACCATCTCCAACTAAACAAACTCTTCCTGGAGAGACACATTGTGAAGATCCTCTTCAAGAAAGGTTCAAACCTCCTTGGGGTGTTATCAAGCAATTCGAAGGTCCTTATTCTACTTCCATGTTGTGATCCTACCCTAACCTCTCAAGAACTTCACCATCAAACAAACAACAACCTCCCACCAAAGAATCCACCCCCTATCCCCAACTAGTCAAGGAGAAAGATTCCAAACACTCTAAACAAGGGCATAAAAGTCATCCAACTCCAAATGAAACACATTTAGCTTGAACAAGGAAGAAGGTATTGAAAATTTGAAATTTCAAGACAAGGCAATTAATGCAAAACAGAATTTCAGTTATTTGATAAGAGGTTTCCCAGATATTAACCCTATAAATTTTCAAACTTGCAGCTGTTACGAAATTAAGTATAGAACAGCAGCAGAAAGAGAACAATATTTCACTTTCTAACAGCCCAATCTTCTATGTAATTCAAGGAGAAAAGCTACCAAATTATCCATATAAGTTTCAGGCCTCTAAGGCAGCTTATCCCACATAAAACAGACCTGAAAATTCACTTTTGCAGCAATTATAACAGCAGATATAGCAACAGAAAAACAGCCCATAGATTCTGCAATGATGATGGCAAATCACTAAACAAATTGTCTGTTTCAATTATGTCAAGTCATTAAGACATATATAGCTATAAATGGAAGGAAGGCGATGGGGTAGCTCTGTGGTTTTAAAGCAAAGGAGGACAGGAGACATAAGGAGGCAAGGTTGCAGAACGAAGGGCGAAGGCGTTTCTTTTATCATTTTTTCATTTTTACCTTCCAAACCAGATCTACGCAAAAATCAGAAATGTCTGAGGAGCAACTGGATTTTGGTGACGAATCGAGCTGCGGTTCAATCTTTAAAACAGACATTGATTTCAAGGAAGGAATATCCCTCAAATCGTACGAAGTAATAAACCCGGAATTATTACATCAACAGGAGAAATCAATGACCGCAAAGGGAGGTGTCACTCCAAGAAGGCATCTGATAGCAAAATCGAAGGGGATGAAAGTGAAGAAATCAACACCGGAGCTAGCAGTAGGCAGAGACATCCAGATAGCAGAGATCCCAGAATATCTAAACCTCGCCATAGTTGGGAGATTCTGCGGAAAATCACCAAACAGCTCATCCTTAAAGACCTGGATAGAAAAAAACTGGAATACAGTCCTAGGGTATACCCCCAGCTTTCACGTTCTGCCCAGAGGGTGGTTTTTGCTAAAAGTCTCTAAGGATGAGGATAGAGTGTTACTCTTACAGAGGAGCTGGAACTGGGGGCCGTCTGGGCTAATTCTGCGAAAATGGCATGTAGATTTTAACGCGAGGAGGGAACCTCATAACATACAGCAGGTCTGGGCCATCCTCCCCGGTTTACCCATGATTTTTTGGCAGCAACACATACTGGAAGGAATTGGGAACAAAATTGGGAAATTCATTAAACTTGAGGACGATTGGGAGGAAAAATCTAACCGCAGGTGTGCCAAAATCCTCATAGAACTTGACATGAGAGACGGGCTATTTGAGGAAATCATTATCAAATTACACGACAGGAGCTGGACCCAACGCTTGGACTATTGGAAAGTCCCGTTCCGGTGTTTTAATTGTAGGCAAGTAGGACATCTGCAAAGGGACTGTGTGGTGAAAGTTGAAACCTGGAATACAAACTCAGGTCCATACTTTCAAAAAAGTCTGGATCAGAAAACCGAATCATGGAGATACCGGGAAGTTGGTGGATATCAAGCAACCCACAAAGAAGGAGGCACCGAAGGGGAACTTAGGACGGAATGAAGAACCTGCGATACGAAGGAAGACGCGAGGACAACGATGGATATCCATGCAGTGCTAGACAATCAAAAAGGTGGTGGACTGGAAGTCAGCCACGCGTCATCATTAAAAGGTAATAAACCAACCTGTAACTCTAATTCTGTTATTTCAAACTCCAAAAGAGGTTGTTCATTAATAAAAGAAAAAGTCAATGACAACATAGACCTGGGGGATATTAAGGCCCTGAGACTAGAGGGTGATAGACAAAACCGGATGGAAGATTGTAAGGATGATGACGAGGATTTCGGGGGGAAAGAACAAATACAGACAGAAGCCAGTAAAGTTCAGACTCCTAATCTCAGAATTGACGAAGAAAAACAAGAGAGCTCGATAGGAGAAACCAGCACTAAAACAAGCTGCTCTATCAGGAGTGAGATAAAAAGCTTAATTGACAAAGACAAAAAGCTTAACTTAGAAAACATCCAAAGCACACTATTAAAACGAAAGATGGATAAGCAGATTACTAAAGAAGTTCGCAATATGACAGAAAGCAAAAATGGTTACGATTTAAGGTCAAGAACTGGAAAAGAGAATCTTGCGAGCTCTGCGGGGGGTCTAGCTCTTAGTCAAGCACAAAAACCAGCAGTGGGAAGGAAGTCATTTCTAAGCAAAGCACAATTGAAGGCTACAAAGGAAATCATGGAAGGAAAGCAAAACACAATAGGAATGGCACTTAGAGCAAGGAATGCCCCAAGAGGGCTTACGTGATTCTAATCCTATCCTACAATGTAAGGGGGTTAGGAGGGGCCCCTAAATTAGCAGCCCTTAGTAGGATCTTAGATTTAAAAAGACCAAAAGTGGTAGCCTTGCAAGAGACAATGACGAAAGGAGGGAGAGCCAAAGACACACTGAAAACTCACCTAAGGGACTGGGAGATGAAAACATTGGATGCAGAAGGTCACTCGAGGGGGCTGTTAACAGCTTGGAGCCCAACAATCATGTGTCACAATAAAACAAAATTTAAGGATGCCATAGGAACAGAGTTGGAGGACTCGAAAACCAGGCTGTTGTTTTATTTCCTGAATATATATGCCCCCTTTTATGACAAGAGGGGTTTCTGGAATCCCTAAGTGGGAGTGGTGCCTTAGATCATGAGAATCTGATTGTGGCAGAGGATCTAAACCTAACCCTAACAATGGGGGAAGTATGGGGTAAAAACGCTCGACAAGATGTATTAGCACCCTTTTTCAACTCCCTGTTTGAACGAAAAAGGCTCATATATCTCCTCCCCAATCAGGTAGAACCTACTTGGAGAAACAGGAGAGCAGGAGATCAAGCAATCTCGAAACGACTCGATAGATTTCTTCTATCAGAGGAGCTGCTGCGAGACGAGTTAATCTTTAAAACAAAGGTGGATGTGGGTTATCAGACCATAGACCTATCACTCTTTCAATCACCAAACCTGAAGAAAAACCCCCAACCGCGTTCAGATTCAACCCAAATTGGTTAGATCATGAAGAGTATAGGTAACTGGTAAAGGAAAGCTGGAAACCAATAGAAACACAACCAACATAAGGGTGTATGTTCCAGATGGTGGAAAATTTATTAAAAATCAAGAAAGTTTCAAAGGAATGGGGCCGAATGAGGAGAGGTTTAGACCAGAAAGAACTAAAGGAAGTGGAGCAAAAAATACAGAACATATATGGTTCTAACAAAACAGGGGTGTTCTCAGAAGAAGAGAAGGAGAATCTAACAATGGAAGAAAGGAAAAGGAACCTCCTCCTCTTACAAGAAGAGAAACTAAGTAGACTAAAGAGGAGAGCTCTGTGGTTAGAAGCCGAGGACAAGAACGCTAAATATTTTCACAAGTTTGCCTCACGCAGGAAAAACGTCAACACAATACTAGAGATAAAAGATGAGGAAGGAAGGACAGCTAAGACGTTTAAGGAAAAGACAAAAGCAGCAGTAGACCACTTAAAAAAAAGATTCTCAGCCCCTCCAGGCTGCCCCATAAGTGAGATTTTAGAGGTGCTGAATTTGTTTCCAAAGCTGATAACAGAGGAAATGCAGCAGGATCTAATGAAGGATGTATCAAAGGAAGAACTCTTTGAAATCTTATCCACATTCCAAAGAGGAAAGAGTCCAAGCCTTGATGGTTCCACACTGGAATTTTTCTTAGGGGTTTATGAGTTGATAAAAGGTGACCTTTTGAAGGTGATCAGGGAATCACAAAGGATAGGCAAGGTGTTGGGAGCACTAAATACCATCTTTATCACCTTAATCCCAAAGAAAAAGAAAGGGGAGACCTTTGAGGACTTCAGACCCATTTCTTGCTGCAATATGGTGTACAAAATTATTGTGAAGGTCATTGCCCCGAGACTCAAGTCGATTTTAAGACAGTTTATCACAGAGGAAGAATTTGGCTTCTTGTTCAATAGATAGATACATGATGCAATATCTCTAGCTCAGGAAGCACTTCACTCCATGAAAAAGGACAGGCAGACAGCCTTTGCTCTAAAAATAGACCTATCTAAAGCCTACGACAAGGTAAGTTGGACATTCCTTCATCTACTGTTAATACAAATAGGAATGCCCATAGAGATGGTGGAGTGGATCATGGGATGTATTAACTTTGCCTCCTTTGTTGTGCTGATAAATGGATCCCCTTCCAACTTCTTCAAATCGAGTAGAGGATTGAGATAGGGATGCCCTTTGTCTTCGTTCTTGTTTTTGCTGATAGCAGAAGCGCTAAGCAGATTGTTGCACAGGGCAAGGGAGGTGAGATTGATAAAAGGAGTCAAAATAGCCAATCAAACAGAACTCACCCATGTCCTATTTGTGGATGATGTACTTATGTTTGGGGTGGGTACCTTGAGCAATATTCAGAATCTGGAGAAGGTGCTAAGAAGATACCAAGAGGCAACATGCATGGAGATAAACTTGGAAAAATCAAATCTACTACCAATAACATGGATGATGAGGTTATCTCTCAGGCAAGAGCCCTAATCCCAATCACCATATCTTTAGTAGATGAGGGCTTCAAATACCTAGGGTTTCATTTAAAACCAAATTCCTACTCTTCACGAGATTGTATGTGGCTTTACAAAAAGATTGAAAGCAAGATTTCTATGTGGACAAATCATTTCCTGTCAAGGGGAGGCAGATTAGTACTGCTCAAAGCCGTCCTTCAAAGCATCCCAGTCTAATGGGCATCCATTGCATATATTCCAAAGGGCATCTTAACAAAAATCCGGAAAAATGCATATCCTTTTTATGGATAGCAAGCTCAAAAAAAGAAGGAATCCCTTTGGTGAAATGGATAAAATTAGTTCTCCCAAAATCTAGAGGAGGTTGGGGGATTAAGAATCCGGATCTCTTTTGCAAGGCATTGCCAACCAAATCCCCTTGGAGATTGGTAGAAAACCCTGAAATGCTATGGGGAAGAACATGAGAGAAAAATATTGTCCAAATGCCTCAATAGAAGATTGGTTTCGAGAACCTTCAAAGAGTCATAAAGGAGGGTCTCTATGATAGAAAGCATTTGTGGAAGCCTTTCCCCCTTTGGAAAATTGGGTGGCTTGGCAGATTGGAGATGGACGAAGAACAAGATTAGGACAAGACCCTTGGGTTGGCTCTGGAGACAATTATAAATTACCAGACAACCTCATCACTACACTAAAGGATAAAGGACTTGCAGTGTTAGCAAGCACAAGCTCGTTTATAGACAGAAATCAAAGAGGAACAGTATGGAAAACTACACAAGAGCTGGACCTTTCAGATTCAAATACACCAGTATGGAATAGTTTTATAAAACAGCTAAGAGACAATTTCATACACCTGGGAGAGGAGAAAGATCTTTTAAAATGGGCTTGGAATACCAGGGATGGGAAATTCTCAGCAAAAATGGGCTATGAAGCAGCTTTCCAGCTGGATCACCAAGACTCAGACTGCTGGTGGGTGTCCAAAATCTGGAAAACAAACGCTCCTCTAAAAACTATCATAACACTCTGGCTGGCTTTAAATAACAGACTTTTGACATGGGAAATGCTGCTCAAGCGAGGTTTCGAAGGGCCAAGACTTTGCAGTCTGTGCAAAGCAGAGAATGAAACTCATGCTCATCTCTTTGTTCATTGTGTATGCAGGTACAGTTTGGAAGCAAGTGGTAAACAAATTGGATCCCTCCCCAAGTACAGAAGATGATCAAATGTTAGAGCAGCGCATGAAAATTTGGTGGAAAAATGAAAGGGTAGGCCAATTCAAAGCATTGTCTGCCCTCTTTGTTTTCACTATTTGGGAAACAAGGAACAGAGCCATATTCAAGGATACCCTGACAAGCCTGGAAATAACTGTTAATATTCTTGTGCAAAAAGCAATGGAACACCAAAAGGAAATTAAACAAAAACCAAAGAGGGTGCTCAAGCCACCAAGCTTGGATAAGAACACTCCATGGGCCTTTTTTGACGGAGCAAGTCAAGGAGAGTCGCTATTAGGTGGAGCAGGAGGTGTCTTATATCTAAACGAGTTATCAGAAACGGAAATCACCTTTGCCCCAAGTCAAGGCACCAATAACAACGCTGAGTTATCAGCGTTATGGTCAGTACTAAAAATTGTTGTAGAAAAGAATGTAAGAGACCTACAGATATGCAGGGACTCCAAATTGACCATAGATTGGGTAAATGGCAAAGTGCAAATAAATGCCCCCCATCTACAACACCTGTTAAGAGCAATAAGAAGCCAATTGGAAAATTTTAATTCAACTTCTTTCCAACACATATATAGGGAATTGAATGAAGAAGCAAACAAGTTGTCAAAAGAAGCCTTATTGCTACCGCCAGGGTTAATGATGATAAAAGATTATGAAAATAATCTTTTGGTAAACCAATATGTAAGACAGTGAATGGAAAAAAAATTTGTTATGTGATGTATCAATTTTTTGCAAAAACCAATGATGGCGTGACGAATATATGGCAGACAATTTTGTCTTTGGTTCATGATGGGTACAAGGTATCATGGATGTATGCCGAATGGCTATTTTTGTAAAGCCTAGGAAGGCATGACAAACTTTATGAATACCTCAAAAGGGCAGTAAATGTTATTCAATGTGAATAACGTGATTTTTTTCTCAGGAAAAAAAATTATAGCTATAAATAACAATACATGAAATCAGAAAAGCATATATGGTTAAAAATTGATTTGGAAATTGCACAAGTTTTGGACAGAAGAAAACTTCATTAATATGCTTAAGATGAAGTTATTGAGCATACCATAGCCTTCTCTCTAGGCTGATTTCAAAACCATAGATAGGGAAAACATTGAAAATCCTAGCTCAAACAAGGAGCTTGAACATGCATGAATCATTCAAACAAGTCCTCCAAGGCAAGACATTCTCTTCTTCTTCTTGTAACGTCCCCGACCCTCCGACCAACGAAAAGGACGCTACCATGCTATTTACGATCCGGGCAACCAGCCCCATGAACATGTGCATTCATAAAAATTGAATAAAATGCATTGAAGTAGAACATGCACAGATACATAATTATTTATCATACACAGTGGAAGCAAACATACATTCATTCAACATGTTCATCATAATTTATTAACAGTAAATATAATTGCAGAAGTAAAATAGATAAAATTATTTATCTTATAAAGAACTCATCCCGCAACCAGCTACGTCGTTGCAACGTTCCACCCAACCATAGGCCAACGTGCTCCCTAATCTCTCAGCAACGCTGCCACCCCCGAGCTGGGCATGATTCCCCAAGGAATAAGGAACAAGCAGACTTACACATAGCCAAGGATACACAAAACACAGCCAAGCCAACACAGTTGGGTTTATCAGGCCATCCAAGAGCTGGGAAAGGCTAAATGCTAAGCTGGCGAGATCATTACAGAGCTAGGGATACCTGCACCAAAGCTAGCCTGACTTCTAAGACACCCACACACACCCAACAAAAGGAATCAATCCCTTCTCTGCTATACAGTCCCTCAGGCCCTGACTTCCCTTCCAGTGCTATTCAGGGGTTGTGGAGAAGAAAGCCAACCATCTAGCTCTGTCTGTGTGGTTCCCAAATGCACCAAGTTTATCAAGCAAACCAAGCCCTCATCCCTACTCCAACACAGTCCGAAGACCAACCACGGCATACACGCAGTCAAACAAGCGATTCACAACTCGGATAGGGAAAACAATTCCTGAGCCGTTATTGGCCCTATCGTGGCCAAAACGACTCCCAAAACAACCTACAGCAGCCCCCAAAACATAAAGGCAGACACAGCCAACCAACGTGGGAAAACAAGAGCCCGTTCTCAACAATGAAGTCACCGAGGAAAATTACACAAACCGCAATGGGGAAGCAAATCAGACTCCCAACCTGTGCGTGAGGGAAAATTTACGCCGGACCCCAAAATACGGAGGGAAAACACACCAGATACCACTCTGTGGAAAACGTGAATGACAACCGAAAACGGCTCCCCTCCTGGCTGCGTGAGACCAAACAGAAAGAATTCTCTGCGTGAGGAACAGGACGTCCCCCTGCATGAGGATGGGCGGCAATGGAGAATGGGGAGTGGGAGTGCGGGAGCATTTTTCAGCACCGTCGTGGAGAGAGTAGAATAATGGAGAGTTTGCTTCCTCTGCCCAACATGAGGTTCGATTTGCTGGTGGAGTGTGCGTGTGGGCAAGGACTGACAGTCCTGCCACACTCCACTCCCCAGCCATAACTGCCCCAACTAACAGCAGAACTTTTTAATGGTGGTAGTTGGATAAGACAAGGGAAGGTGAGCAAGTCAAAAGGATGTAACAGCTGACACATGGCTTTTCCCCCATAGGTTCAAAGTTTAATAATTCCCCCTCCTTATCCTTAAGAAAAACATGCCCTTTTCATCATGGTTGCATTGACATCGCTGGTTGGGGTTCATTTTAATTGAAGTGCATATTTACATGATGCCAAAACTAATATGTGTCGTATATCATGATATACCATCGACAACGATTTCAATCGCCGAACATAACACAACCAAATCGATGGTGGGGCTTTTGCCTTTAGCTCCACACCACGATTAATTACAATATATACATCATATACATTTAATGCAAATGGGGTCAAAACCGGGGTGTTACACTTCTCCACCAAATATATCCTAGGGTTTTATCACAAAACCATAATCTCAAACTTCTAAGGAATATACCCAAACCCTAGACTTTCAAGATACTCCAAGAACACAAAAAAAACCTAGTGACTCAAGAGAGAGAAATATCAAGCACAAATGAAGCCCAAGAGAGAGAGGGAGAGAGAAGACTAGTATGCACTCCTCTGTAAGGTCACATCTCAACACAAGAGTCAATAAGAAGGCATACAAAGATATGAATGAAAAAGACTCTCCTTCTTCTATATACATGACAGGTAAGGAAAGCCAACAATCCAATGTGGGTTGAAGCCCTTACAAGCAACCTACAATGAGCACTTATCACAAGTGAAGCACTCCACTCCAAAATACACATGCCATGCTCCAAGGTGATGTTATAAGTGTTGGTAATAACTCCCAATTCGTTAATCTATTCATGGCTAAGCATTCATTTATACATTCATGTGACGGTTTATTTCACCTTCCGTCCAGCCTTT
>LPNX011053315.1:0-64086 GCA_001517045.1 Pseudotsuga menziesii
GATGTCCTTATAATAAGAATGCGAGCTACAAGAACAAGAGAATCATCAGTATAAGCAAACCTCCCATCTTGAGAAGAGACTACTAGAAAATCAATCCCATCTTTACACTCAGGCTGTTAATGAAGAAGTTAGGCAGCAATCCTCAAAATTTTTGTGTTGCGTGTGGGCATTTGTAAGGCCCTTCAACTGTACTTTTAAGACATTTTTTTATTTTAGAGATTGTGAAATACTGGCATATTTGAGCCTTTCATTGTTGCTATAATGAGGTTTAATGAGATAAATATAGATTGGCTTCACATAGTTTAAGGACATTCAGAGTCCAGACTATATCAGGAGAACCATTGAATTGACACAGGGATGTGTCCTCTCCCCAAATTAATTTGGAATCTATATTGATGAGTTGGACTACCTTACTGAGAATAAGCATATTGATGAATGTTCCTTTTTCCACTATGCCTTGATCACATTACCCTGGTTTGCAGACAATGCGGTCCTCTTAGTATCATCCCTCAAGGGTCTACAAAGACAACTCAATGCCCTTACCAGTTTTACTGTTTTTGTGACCTTAGCTGGTGGAGAACCTTAGTAAAAATAAGGTTGTTGTCTTTAACACCTTCCTAGTTACTTGGGAGTCCTATTTATAGGTGCTAGATTCAAACCAACTGTGCTTTACGATCCTAATACTTGGGGAACCATTTTGCTCCATGTGGATTGGGAAAATTGGAGAGGGTCCAATTTATCATATTTCACTCTCTAGCCAATAGCACCAGTAAACCCTTCTCACCAGAGTACCATGCCAAGAACAGGAACTTTAGCACCAACCCAACATTGATAGCATACGCTCGCTTTTTGGGTAAATAATAAGGTATATTTGTGGATCTTTTAATTGGCTTTATATTACGATCCATACCACGTTGATGGTTGGTCGGATCGCGACAGAAGGGACCTACTTCTCTTGTTCTGCTTGCTACTTGGCTCTGGAAATGGGTTGATCCGGGTGTTTTTACCTGGTTCAGATTAGCTCTGCTTCAGGTTGAATCCGGTGCCGCTTACGTTGTCCATTGTGAATTAACCGTTCCTCGAGCCATCATCCAAGCAGACAATTTTTAAGCTATTTTTTTTTTTTTTAAATTCATTGCCATCGCTTAAGCGACGGATATAGCTGTTGAAAATCCGACGCTTTCTCTTGATAGCTGTCGCTTAAGCGACGTCTCTAGCTGTCCCTTATTTGACGATTTCTCTTAATAGCTGTCGCTTATTCGACAATTTCTCTTAATATCGGTCGCTTAAGTGACGACTCTATCTGTCGCTTCTCCGACGCTTTCTCTTGATATCCGTCGCTTAAGCGACGGCTCTAGCAAAGCTTTTTTCAAATTTTTTTTACCACCGTCGAAGATATTATGTCGCTTAACCGACGGTTACCTCGGTGTCGCTTATCCGACGGTTACTTAGGTGTCGGATAAACGACGGCAAGTTTCCGACGCTTAAAAAAAAATCGAAGTGTCGTACATACGACAGGGAAGTGTCGAAAATCTGACAATTCTGCCGTCGGATTTTTGGTCAAAATGTAGTAGTGTGGAAATATCATCGGTGCTACTCAGTTATAACCAATCAATAACCGCTCACATTGCCTCGTGCTTAACTCCCTTGTAAGAGGAGGATCCTGAGAAACACTAATTATACTGAGGAATTTCACACTCTCACCTGGACAGACACATACATGTTGTTGTTTAGTGGTCTTGGATAATTTACTCACAATGAACTATTCCAAGACCCTAAAACCTAATCTTGTTGGTGCACCCTATAAAAGAAAAGACTATAATTCATTTTATTATGCGTTGATTTTAATTGGCTTATTACTCAAAAGGGTAAATGATCGTGCAACTAATGGTGTTATGATGCAAAAAGAAGTAAAATACACACCTAACAATCAATGCAAATGCACTGTGTCAAATGAAAAACGGGGTATGCTACTATGTGAAGTGCACAATTTTCCTTCAAATGAAAATGTAATCATTCCTATATGAAAGCCTGACTAGTACTTCTCCAAGCAAACCTAATGCAAGTACCATGCAAAATGCAAAATGCAAAAATGAATAATGATGCAAAAAGCAAATATTTTTGTATTTTTTGAATTAAAATGAGATAATGAAGCATAAGAATGACTCTACCACCCCCAGAATCTGCAAGCACTATAAAACAACACTCAAGCAAAGCACCAAGGTAAAAGAGACCTAATACACTAATCCCAAAACAAAAAATAGAAAATGCAATGACAAGAACATTTAAAAAAAAAATCCAACTAAAAGACACCTCTAGTCATAAATAGAGGTGTATACAGACTCTAGAAGCATCCAAGGAGACTCATCAATCATCAAAACTCACCAAGCAACACTTAATCTTCCCCTAAAAGGAAAAACTCAGGGCATACATGACTGTGTGCAGAAAACCCGCGTATATACGCGGAAATCCCAGTAAAACCCACGTGTACATGTGACTGTGAAGCAAAAATTCGCGTACAAGAAGAAAAAGAGATAAAAAAAGAAGGTAAATAGACAAGTTGAGACAAAATTTGCTCCTATCAGACACTACCAGGAAAACATGCCCCCAGACACGACTCAGAAATAGAGAAATCAGAGCAATTCAAGAACATTGAATGCTGATAAAACCCCCAAAGGAAATGACTAGGAACTCCCCAACGGAGTCGCCAATTCTATTACAAAGAAAAATTCCTATGGCTTGGGGTACCACAATAGACAGAGTGACCGCATAAATCAATCCTTTCCTATATGTAAGAGAAACCAAATATCTAACACTAAAGGATCTCGAAACATACCTTATTATGGACGGTCGATGTAGATCCCCGTTGAGTTTTTCCACTCTCGCTTGTATAAGTAATTTTCCCTCTCAACCTTCAGCAAACAAGACAAGCATGCTATATATAATTGTGTTAGACCTACTCTAGCATATATAATCAATAACATATAAGGATTTAGAAGCATCCATGGATTCAATACTCATTTAAATACACATTATTGGACAAGAAAAGATATTTCTATTAATATAAAACAGAGATTACAATAGTGACAACCTCTATCGGCACGTCTGCGAATCGGAGAAACCGAGTCCTCCACCTGGGCCTCCACCACTTCAATCCTCTATCTCTCGATAGAAATATCACAAGAAAAGGCAAGCTTGGGAAGAACATAAAGTGCTCCAAGGGACAAAGGGATGCAAACTCAAGTATAAGCTCTGACAACAATGGACTATAGTTTTCTTGCTCTTTAATTCCTCCTTTTTCAATGTGTCCAAAGGGTTCCTTATATAGTGCTTCAATGGGGTAATGGAAGGTCAAATCTGAGCGATCTCAAGGCATATGAAAGGCCAAGAGACAAGTGACTCGGATCCACATCAAGGAAAACTCCAAAACTATTTGGGCTTTTGCACACATCCCGATGTAAGCGGGTTTAATGGTCAAATCCGTGTATATACGCGAGAATAGGTTTAAAATTCGCGTATAGCAAATAAGACATGTTTTCAGGGATGATCTTGGAAACATCAAAGGTACAAAAATGGTCCATGGGGTCTAAAGAGTCTGTAGAGGGACAGGGAAGGCCATAAAGGTGTGATCCACCATGTGTGGTAAAATCAACTGTAACACTCCCTTAGACTAAGGAGAGGCAGTATTAAGTATCCACCAACATTTAACTCTATATATAAAGTTAGGATACTATACTTGGTTGCAATTTTATCTATAAGTTAGGTATTAAGTATCCACCAACATTTAACTCTATATATAAAATTAGGATAGTATAATTGGTTGCAATTTTATCTATAAGTTAGGATACTATACCTCGCTACAATTTTACCCATTGGAGACTCAAAGCTAACGACAAATGTATTATTTTACTTTAAGAATAAAAAATAAACATTTTCCGTTTATAGGTTTTTAATGAAAGATCCCTGGACTTAGGTGTATTATGTATGTCAAAGATTCATTTAAACTGGCATAATATACATACTTTTTTTCAAAAATCTATTTAGTGCTAAATAAAATAAACCATTAGAATTTACATCCTTAATTTATTTTAGACTGACCTAAACCTAAATGATGCATATTAAGCACACCAACTATGCCAGCTGTTTGTCATGCATTTATATAAGTGATAAGATATTACATAATTTATATTTTATACTTATAATAAAAATAGTTTAATGTATAAATATGGTGTAAAATATACATCATAAAATGAAAAAATAAGCCTTTTAATAAATCAAATTAATAACAAAACACAGTTAATTGTTTTTATTTTATTTTTTTAAGTTTTAATTTTTATTATAAATAAAAAATTTGATAATAAAATTTTGTTATAAAATTTAAAAATAAAAATTTTAATAATTGAAAATTTTTAAAATTTTAAGATTTTTAAACTATATAATAGTTTTTCACATAAATCTTAAAACTTAAATTAAAAACTCCAATCTAACAATATACCTCTTTACATAAGCAATAATTTTAAAAGATAACCTTACAATAATAAACAACAAATAATTATAAAAACATGAACACTATATATTCATATTTTACAATGAATCTTGCAACAACATTATTATGCAATTTAAAACCCTACTTTTATATAGAACATCCGGGATAATATAATTCTCTTTAAGAAACAAGAGCATAAATAAAATATACCTCTTTGCATAAGAAATAAAATTTAAAAAAATAATCTAATAAAATATCCTTTAATAAGAAACAACAAATAATTATAAAAACATGAAGACTATATATTTTAGAATGAATCTTGCAATAACAATATAATGTAATTTAAAACCATACGAGATAATATAATTATATTTAAGAAACAAGAGCAGCAAGAAACAACCAATAAGAAATTTTATAGAATATCCAGGATAATATAATTCTATTTAAGAAATAAGAGCAGAAAGAAACAACTAATAAGAAAATTTATAGACTAGCAATTGCCCCAAAAGGTGCAACAAAACACCGAAGAGAAAAATGATTAAAGTAAAGTAGATTTGATTCAAAGTGAAAAAAAAGAACTAGTATTTTAAGAACTCTGATTTATACTTTTAAGCACAATCCAATAAATAAAGAAACAAAAGCTTAAGGTAATCTTACATAGCATAATATGTAACGATGCAAATTCTTCTAATATATCCATGAAAACTACAAAATGAAATGGACAAAAAACTGCATAGGCAATGAAAAAACTAAAGAAGACAAATGCATCTATTAGAAAAATCAATATACATGCCATTTAAAATTTTACTAGCAATAAAACATTACACAACTTGCAAATCATATATTTTAGGACATTGTTGCACACTAAGACATAAAATTTCATAGTATATATCATATGCAAGTTGTCTCAAATCTAAAGCCCCATTGGATTCAAATGCATCACAAACAAAAACAAAAAATATAAAAAATGAAGTTACACGAAAGCAACCAACAAAGTATGCATAAGAGATCAAAAAATAGCCAAATAACCATTAAAAAGAACAACCAAACAATTTCCTGAAAGCATGGATGTTCTTAAGATATGTATATTGTTTCGATCTTGAACACCACAAATTGGCATAGTATTCAACATCTATCCTTGATACCCTATGCTCCTCAAAGAATAATTGGAAGATTCCCCTCCTCTAAAGAGCTCTCTGTAAATGTCCATCAAGGTTTATACCATTCATCCAAAATCACAAAATGCTAACCCATGTTTGCACATTGATTTAAATTTAAGTTTTTAGAAAAAAAATCATTTTGCGACCAGGGTAATTATAAACAACACAAATAAACATAGTATGCAACTGTTGCTACCGCAACTGCCCCCCCAGATTTACTCGTATTTAAATTCGGGGCCCCTCCTCATCTTTTTGCTTGGTTGGATCATTAAAGTGCTTGAGCCTCTCAGGCGTATCTTCTTTCGTTTTACTTTGAAGATGGGATACCAGCAGGTTTATTCATGCCATGTTCATTTGCAGTTAAGTTGTGGATTTCTGGCCGTGAGCAAGTAAAATTTTGTTCTTCAGGGCAGCCTTCGCGAGGAAAACGACTTTGGTTGTTAACGCTGCTCAGATCTTTAAGTTTCCCAAAATCGGGCCTCTTTTTGGTTGTTAGATCGGAAGCTGCAAAGTCTCAGCACCTCCACCGTCGCGGCTCCAGGATCTTCCCTTCGCCCGATCTGAGTGTCGTCCGATGCCCGTTTTATTTCAACCTTCGAATCGCTTACCTGTAGCCTCTCCTCAGCCGTAGTTGCGGCTGGGTGATCGTTCCCGCGTACGATCTGAGTGTCGCCTGACGTCCGACTAAGTTTTCCCATCCGCTCCGCTTATCCTCTAACTTTCCTCCTTCGCCGTTGTGGCTCCTAGAGTCTTCCGGTGTCCGAAACGAAAAGCTGTCCGATGTCCGATTTATGGCATATCCCGCCCGCATTTCGCTTGGCTGCGACTTAGGTCTCATCCGACATTGCGGCTGGCATATCCTCTTGGCTCCTGAGCTCACTTTCTTCTGGCTTCCAACTTGCCAATAGCCCCTTGGATACTTTGCCAGGCCCGTATGCGGCACGCTCGGCCGTTTTCTTGTGGAATGGTGGTTAATCGATAATATTTGTTGTTTTAACCACACTCGTGAATTGAATGCAGGAAGTTTCAAGAAGACCGGTCAATGTGCCACGATGAGAAGAAAAACTAACCCGTTCGGCAGAGGTATGATTGAAATGATGCGAATGGAGGGCGAAGTCCAGAACTGTGAGGGCGTGATCTCAGAAACGGATCAGTTACCAAGTGTTTCATGATCACATACTAACAAAAGATCGGAATATGAAGCGTTGGAGAAACTGAAAGACCACGCGTCTGAGGGGAAACGGAGCGACTCAGTAGTTGTAGTTTAAATATTGGGAAGTAAGAAAGAGAGTGGGCTTTTTCCCCTGGAAAATTTTGTAAATGTTTGCTTGTAAGAGGAACTATTTCGTTTTGCAAAGGAAACTGCAATTTTACCTGTCGGAGAGAGTGTAGAGTGGAATGTATCAATGCAACTCAATGAATAAGGTTGAAGAGGAACTATTTCGTTTTCAGCCGTGTTTCATTTACTGTAAGAATGTTTGATGTTCTGAATCTATGTTCTTGTTAAATGTTCTTCAGTAGTTTCTGGGATATTTTTCACTTTGAGTAATAAATGTTGTTATAAAATGATCGGCTATCTGGTTATTTGAATATTTGTAAGTGTTCATGTGTCTCGAAAGAAGTACCAGCTATCTGTGATTCTTCAGAATGCGTGTACAAAATGTATTACTCACCCAAAATGATAACCTTGCTCCCTAGGGATAGATTAGATAGTTAGTTTATTTCTTATTGTGTCTGATTTGGTTGCTTGCGAGCATAAGACGAGAGGTAAGAACCTGCGCATCACGTTGTGACCGCTCCGCACATCTAGATCACACTGCATTTAGTTAGGCACTTGCATTTCATTCCTTTAAGTCAAAAATACAAAAAATCGGTGGGCCGGGCCGTAACCGGTAAAGCCTTTGTTTTGTTTCTTGACCTACGGTAGCTAGACCGCAAACCGGACGGATTCCCCATTCCAAACAGTCAGTGGGCTAGTTGGGAACGTTGATTGGGGAGAATCCCTTACTGTTGCCACCTGCGAATTTCCAGGCCTCAACAATTTTGGCACTAGAAGGAGGGCCGCCAGTGCATGGCTGGCCGAGGAAACCCGTTTTACCGAGATTATTCCGCTGGTTACAGTTCTGAAAGTAGTGGACCACGTAATCCAATTCTGGAAGAAGAAAACAGAGAACTTCTATATCCTGTTCACAATGAAATTGTTAATGATCTGAGAAGACATACCCGTGCTTATGTGAAGAAGATTGGAGGGTTTCCAATCATCCACAAATTGCCTAGAAGAGAGTACAAGAAGAAAGACCGTCCTATAGTGGAACATTCAGTGTTGGTTGGAGACTAGGAAGAACTTGTAGAGACTGCTTTGCAAGAAGTTGAGCTACCTTTGAATCAAGAAGGCCCAGAAACCCCTTACATTTCTCCTGTTCACACTCCTGTTGGTTCCCCTCCACACTCTCCACCTCAACTCATGGCCGGTGTTAACGCCAACCAACCTCCTCCCAACCCACCTAACCCACCGCTTGCATGGAAAGCCAGGTCACCCCTAAACCTGACTCCCCCTTTGCATGACCTACCTCAAGCCTTTGAGAAGTTACTGCCTAAATTTGACCCCAATGAGAAGATCCTAGTGGATGATCACCTACAAAGTTTCTACTTGGCAATAGAAGATCTGAGGGCTGGGGAACATGAAGATGTAGTGTGCAGACTTTTCCCGCATACCCTCAAAGGAGCTGCTGCATCTTGGTACTTTGGGTTGCCTGCTAATTCTATCCCGGATTGGGATACTTTCGAGAGAATTTTCAGGAGTAAGTATGCAGTTCAAAAGACTCACGCAGCCCTTATGAAAGGATTATGTGCACTAAAGAAAGAGAAAAAGGAGAAAGTGCACAGTTTCACACAAAGGTTCGCTGCATATCTTAAGAACTTTTCTGAGACAGACAAGCCTTCAGAAAAAGTACTAATTGAGTACTATACTTCATCTTTGGGTCCAGATTTGGCCATGTTTGCTAAAGGTAGGGCCAAGCCTACTTTGACAGAGACCTACGAAGAAGCAGAGGTGGTGGAAGCGGAAAGAAAAAGTATCGAAGACTATCCAGAACAATCAGGAGAAAGAGGAGAGAGAAGGAAAACTTTACTGTTCACTAAGCCTAAAGAGGAGAAAGCACAAGGTTATGAAAGTATGGCCAAAATGATGCAAAAGCTGTCTAATAAGATCATAGACTTGGAAAAAGAGAAGGAAACACAGAAGTTCTACAGGCCTTATTATAAGAAAAGGGAGGAAAACAATCAGTCGCAACCTCCTCCTCACAATACTGCGTCTATGAACTTGACAGAGATAGGGATGGAAAATTTCTGCACCTTTCATCAGCAACCTCACTCTGAAAAGAGTTGCCCACAATGGATAAATTCAATGACGTTAGTCATGAATCAGATGTTGGATTCGAGACTAACATAAGAAGATGATGATGAAAAGAAAGAAAATGCTGCTTCTACTTCTACAAAGGAACAGGAAGAAGAGACTATGGATTTTTGGAGTTCTGTCTCCTTACTCGATGCAGAAGAAGATATAACTAAAAAACACAAAAATATCAGGGAGGCTAACGTGACAACTAGAAGTCAAGGGACGGTTAGTAATGACAGTCTCTTAATCCCAAAGATCAGAAGGCTGCAAAGAAATTTCAAGATAAAGCCGTGGCGGATAAGACTCCGGAATTCACTATTACCAGCCAAGATCCTAAGCAGAACAGAATGCTACCTGAACTAAACAAAGAAAAGGTGAATGCTGATAAATCTCAGTCCATTAAACAACAAATAGAATATGACGTTGTTGAAGATTTAAAAAAGATAAAGGCAAACGTCCCGCTGTTTGAGATGTGCAAAGTACCTCAACAAAAGGAAAAGTTATTGAAAGCGCTGGAAACATCAGAAGAGGAGCAGCCTGCTGATAATCAACCTCTGGACGAAGAAGAAATCGGAGAAGCTAGCACTGGAGGTAAGTCTAAAACTAAACAACCACCTTTCCTCCTGACATTTGAAATTTTTAATCATAACGTTCACAATTGTCTAGTAGATTCAGGGGCGTCAATTAATGTTATGCCTGTATCAGTATGTAAGAAAATCAATGGGCAGTTTAAGCCAACCACATGGAGGGTGGTACAATTGGATAGGACCGACGTTAAGGTAATTGGTGAAATGGAGGACGTTCTAATTCATCTGTCATCAAATGACAAAGTATGCCAAGTTATCAACATCGTGGTGGCTGATATACCAGACGCTTATGGCCTGGTCCTGAGCAGAGATTGGTCAGCTAAATTGAATGGATACTTCACCTCAAATTGGTCACACCTGTGGTTTCCATACAAAGGAAGCCCCAATCAGATTAAGGTTTTGAGAGATCCTTACATGAAGTACAATGTTACCCAACTGGATGAGAAGAATATACTAGTTGAACCTGTGTTGGGAAACTACTTTCTTGAACTGGAACCAGGGAACTATCAAGCGGAGGAGGCCAGTGACACATCTGACACCCACCCTGAACTCCTTCGATTCTCGCAGGCTGATGAGTTTGATTGTAAAATAGTAGATTTAGCAGTAGAAG
Organism: Pseudotsuga menziesii; assembly: GCA_001517045.1. NCBI lineage: Eukaryota > Viridiplantae > Streptophyta > Pinopsida > Pinales > Pinaceae > Pseudotsuga > Pseudotsuga menziesii. The sequence continues at coordinate 10,241 of LPNX011053315.1, forward strand.
AAGATTATTTTTCAGTAGATAATGTTTTTTGGACTTTATTTTTTGACGGATCTAAAACTTTAGAAGGGTCAGGGGCCGGCTGCGTTCTCATTGATCCACAAAAAAAAAACACTTCCTATCCTGTAGATTAGAGTTTGAGTGTACTAATAATACGGCTGAGTATGAAGCACTGCTGCAGGGACTCAAAAAAGCGATTGAGCTAAAGGTTAGTAATTTAAAAGTTTTTGGGGACTCAGAAATAGTTGTAAAGCAGATAAGAAATCAAATACATTGTGTTTCCCCCCATTTGAAAGCTTACCAAAGCGAGGTATGGGAGTTGCCTAAACGTTTTCATGCATTCAATATTGTTTCAATCCCAAGAATGAAAAACGCAGCCGCTGATCTTTTGGCGACATCAGCTGCCAGGCTGGTACCCACTAACAACAGATGTTCTATTGAATTACTTTTCAGGCCCTCCGTACCAGATATGATCACCAATCTAAGGGTGTTTGATGATGACCAACAAATCATAGAATGTTTAACCAATGAGGATGTATTCAAAGGAGCGATCATCGATGATGAAAAGCACCAAGCTGAGATGAAATTTGACAATTTCGTCCCTAAAGGAGTCAGAACATTAGAGAAGATGTTTGACTTGAATGAAAAATTCCGGAGACCCGCTAATGTAAAGACGCACAGCTCAACCCTGCAGTTCGAACTGATAAATTTGGGGACTGAGACGGATCCTAAGTTTGTGAACCTCGGCAAATGCTATTCACCTGCCGAAAGGGATAGGTTTGTCGGTCTGTTCAAGCAGTACAAAGATGTCTTTTCCTGGACTTACGCAGATTTGAAGACCTATGACACCTTCATTATTAATCATATCATCCCTATTAAAGCAGGCGTCAAGCCATATCAGCAGCCGTTAAGGAAGATGCACCCCAAATTGGAGCCACTAATTCAAAGCGAGGTGAAAAAATTGCTGGACGCTAGGATTATTTTTAAAGTCTGGCATTCAGAGTGGGTGTCAAATTTGGTGCCGATCAGGAAAAAGTCAGGAGAAATCAGACTGTGCGTGGACTTTAGAAACTTAAACCGCGCCTCAGACAAAGACAACTATCCGGTGCCTCCCATGGAGCAATTGCTACAGATGGTTTCTGGTTCTGAATTATTTTCGTTGTTAGATGGATTCTCTGGTTACAACCAAGTGTTAGTGGCCAAGGAAGATAGAATGAAGACAACATTCAGAACTAAATGGGGAACTTTCACGTATAGAAGAATGCCTTTTGGATTGATTAATGCTGGCGTGACATTTCAGAGAGCTATGGACATAGCTTTCCGTGGATTGATTAGACAAAGTGTGGTGGTCTACCTTGATGATATCACAATATTTTCAAAGAAAAGAGGGGAGCACGCGTTCCACCTAAAGTAAATTTTTGAGCGCTGCCGGAAGTATGGCATTTCCCTCAATCCTAAGAAGTGCGTATTCGCGGTCACAGAAGGCAAATTACTGGGGCATATAGTTTCAAAGAAAGGTATATCTATAGACCCAGAAAGAATCAAGGCCATTGAACAAATCCCCATGCCCCATAATAAAAAGGGAATGCAATCCTTCATGGGGACAATAAACTTTGTGCGTAGGTTTGTGCCTGATTTTGCTCAGACTGTCACGCCACTGCAGCAGATGATCAAGCATAATACACAGTTTAAGTGGACTGAAACTGAAAAGACTGCTTTTAACAAAATCAAGATTGATGTTGCCCATGCGCCGTCCCTGAAAAGTCCAGACTTTGATAAAGACTTCATTATGTACACATTTGCATCCGATGATTCATTAGCAGCCGTGCTTACACAAAAGGAGGATGGAGGTGATGAATTCCCAATCTCTTTCATGAGCACTGGGCTTCAAGGGGCTGAATTAAACTACCCAGCCATTGATAAGCAAGCTTACGCAGTATTTAAGGCAGTAAAGCTTTTCAGGCCTTACATATTAAAAAATCGGACCAAAGTAATAGTCCCTTACCCAGCAGTAAGATCTCTTCTCATTCAGAAAGAGTTGGGAGAAAGAAGGGGCAACTGGGTAACAGCCCTTCAAGAATACGACCTCGAATTCAAACCGGCTACTATAGTGAAAGGTCAAGGGCTATGCAAATTGATGACTGGAAGTAGAAATAACGAAGAACAAGCATTGGAAGAGGAAGCCGAATTGCATGTAATGGATGTATGCCCTCTGTTTACAGCTCCTGAGTCCTGGTATAGGGACCTTGTGCATTACTTACAGTCGGGGATATTACCAGAACATTGGAATTCCAAACAAAGAAGAGCTCTGCATCTCAAATCAGCCTCCTATCATCTTGTTGAAGGAGTGTTATTTAGAAAAAATTATGACGGGGTTCTTCTCAGATGTTTAGAAAAGGAGGACGCAAAGAAAGTAATGGCAGAATTACATGATGGTCCGGCTGGGGGACATTATTCGGGTGACACTACAGCCCACAAAATCCTTAGAGCCGGTTACTATTGTCCTATGCTCTTCAGGGATGCACATGCACATGTCAGGAAATGTGACATTTGTCAAAGGTGCGGTGGAAGACAGCCCAGGGCAGCAACACCCCTGAAGCTTGTTATGATCACAGAACCATTTGAACAGTGGGGGCTGGACATTATTGGAGAAATAAAACCGAATTATTCCCTGCTGCACAAGTACATTCTTATTGCGACTGATTATTTCACTCGCTGGGTCGAAGCTATACCATTGCGCAAGATCAACGAGGACGAAGTCATCAGCTTCCTACAAGATCATATCATGACCAGGTTTGGAGTTCCAATTTCAGTAGTTTTTTATAATGCTAAGTACTTTTCATTAATTAATTGACTGCATTTGCTCATGATAAAGGGATAAAATTACATTATTCTACCAACTACTATCCGCAAGGGAATGGCCTGGCTGAATCCTCCAATAAAAACCTCATTAGAATCCTGAAGAAGACCGTAATAGAAAACCAGCGAAGTTGGCACTCAGCCTTACCCAATGCCCTGTGGGCTGACAGAGTCACCCCCAAGTCTACGATAGGAGTGTCACCCTATACCCTTGTGTACGGTAAAGAAGCTATCCTACCTCCCCATCTCATGCTACCAGCTTCCATACTAGCCCAAGAGTCTAGGGGGTCGGAGGATGAAGTTCTACAAATAAGAATATATAATCTCCTGAAAGCAGAAGAGGCCAAATCCAAGGCTAGAGAACGTTTTAAACAACAGCAAGAGTCAGTTAAGAGATGGTTTGACAAGCATAAAGCTCGGACAAAAGACTTTGAAATAGGAGACTTAGTACTCAAATGGGACCACCCCCATGATGAGAAAGGAAAGCATACCAAATTCCAGCAGTTATGGGTAGGCCCTTTTCAGATTGTAGCCAAACTTGGCCCTGCTACTTATAAGCTGCAGGATTTACAGGGATGGGAGGAGAACTTGCCAGTTAATGGTTTGGTTCTCAAGCCTTACTTTTCTTGAGTTTTTTTTTTCTCTGCCTTGTATATAAATAAGCTGTAGAGTTGTTTTCGAGTCATGCTTTCATTTTATTTAATTTTAGTTTTGATTTCAATAAGGGGATCGAACTTGCGGTTGTCTGAAGGAAATGAAGGTTTTATGGGGGATGGCAAACACGTTGAGTGTCAGCCTGTGTGTTGCTAAAAGAGTTCTTTCAGCCTAATAGTTTTCTCAAATAAAATGTCGTGTGCATTGAAGTCCTGCTTAACCCCTGTGAATTAAACCGGGTTGGGAAAGTCTGGAGTACTATGTCGGGGTTCCATCCATATCACATTTGAAATGTCTAAGGAGCAACAGTAAGGGACCCACGGAAAGGAGCAGGGTGAATAGTGTATTAATTATAAATGATCCCATGCCAAGAGAGGAATGCCAAAAGACGAATAAAGAGTCAGGCTTCTATAAAAGCATCACAAATCAAAGCAGGTGCTGAATCATAAGTACTTAAGGCCAAAAGATCCTCTCCATCCATGAGCTGAAGCTTAAATTAGACCACTCACACAAAAGGACACTATGGGATAGAGGATCCTGAATTAAAATTCAGTAAGAAAGGCGCACAGAAAGACTCAAATAAAAGGGACAAAAGTCCAAAATCACAAGAGTGTTAAAATGGTATGGGAACGAGGAACAAACGGATACTGCTGTTTATTATCTGCTGCGATCCTGTGGTGTCCACACTGTTAACTACCTGAAGACAGAGGTAAGAATAAAACTCATCCTCTGGCCCCAACAGAGTTATCCGGACTTGAAGGCTTCGGTTTCCACTTTCCCCAAATCAATCATCATCGATGATTAAGGTACGCACTTCTGTTGGTCGAGGAATCCATATGGCTGGAAGAATTCATTAGGAGCATTCTGCTTAAACAGTCTGTTGCTTAAGGTATGATCACCCAGAGATCTAGGTTCACCAGGAAATCGCCAGTTGTTGCTGCCGCAACTGCCCCCCCAGATTTACTCATATTTAAATTCGGGGCCCCTCCTCATCTTTTTGCTTGGTTGGATCATTAAAGTGCTTGAGCCTCTCAGGCGTATCTTCTTTCGTTTTACTTTGAAGATGGGATACCAGCAGGTTTATTCATGCCATGTTCATTTGCAGTTAAGTTGTGGATTTCTGGCCGTGAGCAAGTAAAATTTTGTTCTTCAGGGCAGCCTTCGCGAGGAAAACGACTTTGGTTGTTAACGCTGCTCAGATCTTTAAGTTTCCCAAAATCGGGCCTCTTTTTGGTTGTTAGATCGGAAGCTGCAAAGTCTCAGCCCCTCCACCGTCGCGGCTCCAGGATCTTCCCTTCGCCCGATCTAAGTGTCGTCCGACGTCCGTTTTATTTCAGCCTTCGAATCGCTTACCTGTAGCCTCTCCTCAGCCGCAGTTGCAGCTGGGTGATCGTTCCCGTGTACGATCTGAGTGTCGCCCGACGTTCGACTAAGTTTTCCCGTCTGCTCCGCTTATCCTCTAACTTTCCTCCTCCGCCGTTGCGGCTCCTAGAGTCTTCCGGTGTCCGAAACGAAAAGCTGTCTGACGTCCGATTTATGGCATATCCCGCCCGCATTTCGCTTGGCCGCGACTTAGGTCTCATCCGACGTTGCGGCTGGCATATCCTCTTGGCTCCCGAGCTCACTTTCTTCTGGCTGCTGACTTGATTTTTCCCGCCAATAGCCCCTTGGATACTTTTCCAGGCCCGTATGCAGCATGCTCGGCCGTTTTCTTGTGGAATGGTGGTTAATCGATAATATTTGTTGTTTTAACCACACTCGTGAATTGAATGCAGGCAGTTTCAAGAAGACCGGTCAATGTGCCACGATGAGAAGAAAAACTAACCCGTTCGGCAGAGGTATGACTGAAACGATGCGAATGGAGGGCGAAGTCCAGAACTGTGAGGGCGTGATCTCAGAAACGGATCAGTTACCAAGTGTTTCATGATCACATACTAACAAAAGATCGAAATATGAAGCGTTGGAGAAACTGAAAGACCACGCGTCTGAGGGGAAACGAAGCGATTCAGTAGTTGTAGTTTAAATATTGGGAAGTAAGAAAGAGAGTGGGATTTTTCCCCTGGAAAATTTTGTAAATGTTTGCTTATAAGAGGAACTATTTCGTTTTGCAAAGGAAACTGCAATTTTACCTGTCGGAGAGAGTGTAGAGTGGAATGTATCAATGCAACTCAATGAATAAGGTTGAAGAGGAACTATTTCGTTTTCAGCCGTGTTTCATTTACTGTAAGAATGTTTGATGTTCTGAATCTATGTTCTTGTTAAATGTTCTTCAGTAGTTTCTGGGATATTTTTCACTTTGAGTAATAAATGTTGTTATAAAATGATCGGCTATCTGGTTATTTGAATATTTGTAAGTGTTCATGTGTCTCGGAAGAAGTACCAGTTATCTGTGATTCTTCAGAATGCGTGTACAAAATGTATTACTCACCCAAAATGATAACCTTGATCCCTAGGGATAGATTAGATAGTTAGTTTATTTCTTATTGTGTCTGATTTGGTTGCTTGCGAGCATAAGACAAGAGGTAAGAACCTGCGCATCACGTTGTGACCGCTCTGCGCATCTAAATCGCCCTGCATTTAGTTAGGCACTTGCATTTCATTCCTTTAAGTCAAAAATACAAAAACTCGGTGGGCCGGGCCGTAACCGGTAAAGCCTTTGTTTTGTTTCTTGACCTACGGTAGCCGGACCGCAAACCGGACGGATTCCCCATTCCAAACAGTCAGCGGACTAGTTGGGAACGTTGATTGGGGAGAATCCCTTACTGTTGCCGCCTGCGAATTTCCAGGCCTCAACAGCAACATAAGCCTCGATGTTAAAAACCATAAATAAGCATGGTATTTAACATCTATCCTTGATACCCTATGCTCCTCTAAGCATAATTGGATATTTCCCCTCCTCCAAAGAGCTTTTAGTAAATGTCCATAAAAAACTTATACCGTTCTTCCAAAATCAGAAAATGCTAACCCATATTTGCACACTGCTTTAAAATTAAGTGTTTATTAAAATGTCATTTTACTACCGGGGTACTTCTAAACAATCAATAAATATTTGCAGTTAACAAACACCACACAAATTACTCCAAAAGCAAGAACCAAATCCCCATATTTAGCTGGAAGGTGGAGTTAGAAATGATTTATGTTCAACAACCATGCCCAAATAATTATTGAACATGGTAGTCAAACCATTGACAATAAGGAATTGTTCTTTCTCCATTTAATCAATATTATTACTCTAATTTGTGTTTGGTAAGATATATATTTTTGTAAAACTAAACATGGAAGAAATGTTTTTATATCCACTATTACCACTTGAGATATAAACTTTTTAAATTGAATTGATAATTTAGAAAATAATACAGTTTTGTTTTTAATAAACAAAAATTACATACTTATTTGAACACTAGTTTTTTTAGCAATTTTCGGTATACATCTTGACGTATCTGATGACTAATCTGTGTAGCAATTTCTGGTATAAAGCTTTGCGAAACCAAGTAGGACGCTTTGATGGAGTAGTAATTTAATGCAGAGTATCCTCACAGAGATCCACAGTGTCGTAATTTCAGAAACACTAAAAAGAACCAACAGTCAGCAGTTAGACATCACTTAGACTATGGGATTTGTATACATGGCGAATTTCCATTATAAGATTTATATACGTGGTGACTTTCTATTTGATAGAGTGATGACCAGTTTTCGGTCAATTGAAAAACGTGGCCTACAAAGTCGACCTCGTAGAATAAAAGCCTTGGGCTTAAAAGATTAAGTGTTGTAACCCTATGAAATCCTACGAAAAAGGAATGTTTGGAACAAGAAAAAGTTATAATACCAATTGTTATGTACATTTGATCTAAATATGCACTTACACACAATATATCATTAATAATATAGGAAATGTCTTTACTTAATTATATCAAAATATAATTAATATAATTAGGTAGAAAAACACTTTACAACCAATCATTTTGAGGAAGGAGTCCACTCTTGTTCGCTTCCATTCGACCCTCTTATGAACTAAGCTGTTAAAAAATGAAAAAAATAATTTATATAGATACCCCAAAATAATATATTTTTTACACTCACAAAAAATGATAAAATTATAATTATATCTAAAAATTATAAATTTTATTAATAATTATATCTAAAAATTATAAATAATATTAAATTAATAATATAGAAAGATGTTATTAATCTAATTCTGAATTAATAATAAATAAATAAACAATTATCTCACACTTTTTAACAGGAGTAAACTACTTAACTGACCATTTGCACCGATCGGACGACTTGGCTCGCGTGAGCGGTCACATCCGACGTTGCCGGCCGTCCGATCGATGCAAATGGTCGGGCAAATAGGTCAATCACTTTTTAACATGTTGTATATAATTTTTATTTAAATATCCGCAAAAATAGCAAAGCCCAAAAAATTGACTCCCACCCCATTTAAAAAACCATGCTATTTACCTGCTCCTCACGCTGAGTAACACATTTCATTATCGCGATTTCCCTTTATCACTGATGTTGTCAATATTTGAAGTTATCACGAAGGAAATGGGTTTTTACGTGTGGAGATAACTTTTAATGCTTGGGCACTTTTCAAGGGAGAGACGAAGATGGTGCTACATTGAGGCACTTGTAACTTTTAATGTTGGGCACTTTTCTTTGAAAAGACAAAGATGATGTTTATGAAGCCACTTGTAAAGGGAAATTCAAAGATACAACGTTCAGTGAAAGGACAAAGATGATGTATATGAAGCCACTTGTAAAGGACAAATCAAAGATTCGTTACATTGATTATGAGAGGGAAAACATTAAGAGTTACCATAGATAGATGGACACTTTTGGGGATAAGTTAAAGGCTAAATGTTAGATGATTTGTATTTTTGTTGGTGTGTTTGGTTGGAATTTGGTAAAATGATTTGTTGTTAAAAATGTATTTTTTTTATGGTTGATATTGTTATTTTGATTGTATTGATTCAGGATCTTTCATTATTTTTGGGGCGCCTTGATTATGCAATTTCAACCATTCGAAACTGTCATTTTAACAATTTCTGTTAGATTTTGGCCAGAAAAAATGTTGTATTTCAGGTGTAAATCGTCTAGAGTTTAGTTTACTCTTAAGCTTAATTGTAAAAACTATGTATGTTTTGGGAGGATATATAAGAATAATTAGAGTATGCATGCCTCTGTATATTTTAGTAGTCAAATCCCTATGTGAAAGGTGTCCCTTATCCCACAAACAAGGGGATCTCATACACCAATTTGGTGTGTGGCTTGACTGCGATCTTAAAAATATATTAAAAATAAATAAATAAATGCATAAATAAAATAAATATTTTCTAGGATTGTGTTTAAGTTATTAAGTTTTATAAAATACTTTGAGTACTTTTCATTATTTATTGATGGTAAATGAGTAAACCATCAATCCTAATTACGAACCCTAACCTCAAGAGGATCAAGAAAGTCAAACCCATGACCTTCCCAACTTTGGGGGAGAGACCTCGCATTTGGCTCATGACCACTTACTTGAGCTAACCCTTAAGGTTAATATAGTGAAGTTGATACTTATGACAAGTGTATTTTTTTTAAGACGACAAAACCTATCATAACTCATTTATCAAATTGATAGTGAGGATAGACATCATTGGTTGTTGTCCACAAATGCGAGTTGATTCATCCCCATCATTCTAGTAAAATCACGCCACTTGAAATAACTTGTTGGTGGTCTGTAAAAGAGCATATTGATGCCTATGGATATTAGGTCATTAACATATTTCCTTACATTTAAGAAAGACAACCTCTTCACCAATCACAAGCAGTTTTATGTATTACTGAAAAAAACTAAACATTTTATATTTTTATTTTTTAAAAACAATTAAAAAATATTATGAATTTTTTTTAAAGCATTATGCAAGCATTCCAATCATCATAACTTTTATACCAAATATTATAAATCAATTCATCATGGTTTTGTGCTCTCCTTCAATTGCATTTAATGCATATCAAGCCTTAATTCCTAGTCATGTGATTACTTTGCAGCATTTAGTAATGTATAAAAAAACATAATTTAGATCTTAAAAAATATAGTAGTTTTAAGTTGCTTTTACTCGTGACAAAACACAAGACAAAATAACTGAGAGATTCTTAACCATACTATGTAGAAGTTTGCATAAGTTTCCTTTCGGTAGATATCCGTAAATTTATGTTTATGTTTATGGCAGATGATGTTTATATTTCAATGCTTTTGAAACGATGGAACACTTGTTTGGAGACTGTCTTTTCTTTCAAGATGTGTGGCAACACTTCTGTGGGCACTTGAATCTTTTGATTGGATGGGATAAGCTGAGTATGGAAGAAAATATCAAATTATGGTTGAAGTATTCTTCTTTCACTTTGGACTATTCACTGGCTATCTTGTGGGAAGTGTGGCAAGCTCGCAACCATGTTTTGTTTCAACAGGGATCTGTTGATCCTTGCCTTATCAGTGTGAAGGCCATAGCTAGACTTCAGGATTTCGATCGTAACCAGTCCCTGGGTAGAGTTCGTTCAATGAAGGATCCAATCATTGATCATCAAAATATACTTGGGGTTTTTTATGGGGTGGAACAAAATGGCTTGTGTGGAGCGGGGATGGTTGTTAAGATTCAGTTGGACCTTGTTTACAGACTCCAGATGGGGCTTGGTAGAGGTACTAACACCAAGGAAGAGTTATTGGCACTTTGGGGCATGCTATGGTTTTCCTATAAGAAAAAATTTCCTTTACTTTTTGCGTTGGGGGATTTGAAAGCTACTATCGACTAGGCTAATAATGATTAACGATTGCACACAATGGAGCTATCACATTGGTTGTGGAGGGTCAAGGAACTTATTGGTATTTCTCAACAATTATCTTTATGTAATATCTATCAAGAATTTTACACAATTACGGTTTATCTATCCAAGCAGGCGATAGGATGTGGGGGTCGGAATATCTTGTGGGACAATTTCGTGGGGACACTAAGATTGACTCTGGTCTCTTAATATTTCTTTAAACAATTGTGTCTTTTCCTTTCCCATATGGGAAAGTTGTTAAATGCTTCCTATTCTTTATACTTTTTTTATCTAGCCAAGATGTTTTTTTGTAAGTCTTAGTATGGATTTTGATTCATTGATGATGGGGTCTTTTTGGGTTGCTATATGGTTTCTGTGGAGACTCTTATGATATGTATCTATGACACAACATTTTCTTAATATAAATTTGTCTTTTATGTGTGAAAAAAAAATTCATAAATTAATATTTGGTTGTAGAAGTTTGTAACATGAAATACTTTTGGGACAGGGTGGCTGATTTTGGTCTCTTAAATGATTTTTCCCTTATTGTAACAGGCAAATTAAATTTGACTTTATCTTCAAATGGAGTATGGGCATTGAAGGTTATAATTGATCCTTTGGCCTCTTCTCTTAAAGACTTATTTGAGAGGGCAGTGGTCTTTGACGTCATTCCATCTATATTAACTCCTTCTTGGTCAAATGGACGTGTTGAAATATTGTAACTTCGAAGGATATTCTATTGTACTTTTGTTGTATTCTCCTTCAGAGATGTTATTCCTCCATTCAGATATGTCCTTGCTATAATTGGTCATGTAAAAGTCATGAGGTAAAACCTCTGTTGTAATTCGAGGAAGTAGTACCTACAAAAGTTATATATAAAATGTATTTTGAGTCTCCCTAGGTAGTTCGACCCTAATTAGGGAACCTGGATGACCTAGTTGGTTAGTTGAGTCACTCACCTAATGAATATAAATAGGTGAGGTGCCTCTCTTATTGACATACACCTTACACCCAAGCATTCCGTAAGAGAGAGAGAGAGAGAGAGAGAGAGAGAGAGAGAGAGACAGAGAGTCTACTATGGAAGATGAGAAACTATTCTTGTTGCTGGGGTTTTACACTATACTTGATCGAATTCTATACTAAGGAATTTTTGTGAGGTTTTCTCCCTTATGGTTTCACCGAGGAAAGTCTTTGTGTTCTCTTGTGTTGTTGTACTAGTCTCTCTTTCAGTGATCCTTTGCTTATGGTTATTGTGTTATGATGCTAAATGTTCTTAAATATTGTATGACCATTAAAAATCTAACATGGTATGAGAGCCACCCTAAAAGAAGTCTTTGTGGAGATGAAACACTACTACAACTACAACTATTGGAGATTAGGGTTTCATGCTTAAAAACCTTAGAAGAAAAAATATAGTCATCTTGGAATTTTTGCTATAACTCAATTTTGGTGAAGGATCCGGAGCTGAAACGTTTGCAGGATGAATTTGAAATATTTTTGTACCTTGTGTGAAATTTTTAGCCTCTGATTTGCTATAATCTAGGAGATATGATTCCTCCAACTCAGGGTTCCACCCTCTCCCAGAATTTAGCCTTAAAAATGTGATCTAGGGAGAATTGATATATCTCGGGCTAGGATGGCCAAAATGGAATTTCACAATATGTTGCAGATAGGGAACCAAATTTAGTTTCTATGGTCAAATTTTTGGACACCGAAGGTACAGTGACACATGGCAGTCCATACAAGTTCGTTATGCTGAATAGTCCTGAAATAGGTCACATTGGGAAACTTCGCTTAAGTCCCACTTGGTGAATCCCATTCTACTCTAACCTGTGGGGTTGGAAAGAAGAAAAACCACGACACTGGAGGACGGATTTTCATACCTTTAGGAGCATAAACTGTGGACCTATAGAAGAAACAAGACCAGTCAATTTTGTAGAAGAAAATGGAGAAAAACTAGGGCTTCTTGTTTTGGGAACTTCCCTCCACCAATCGGTTAAAGAAGGAGGACCATAAAAATCTCCCTAAGAGGGTGCATATTTCTATGTAAGAAGTTTCTCATTTTGTGGAATTTCAATTTTTGACCTAACACTGTTGCCGAGAAAACTAGGGCATCATATATTTTACAGTCTTCACCACAGTTTTGGGAAAATAAGTATGTTGCTCAGCTCGCCTTGAGGAGGCACATATTTTTATCCAATCAGATATGAAAGATACCCAAGTTGAAAAATTAGGGTTTCTCTGTCAAACCCTAGGTCCACTAGAAGTAGTCTTCCAGAAGAGCTTTCAAGCAAGCATCAAGTTGAAGCAATATCATTGGTAAGTTCTATCCTCTCTATTTCCATTTGAGGTTCTCATTTTTATCATGATGACAAACTATACCAAGATTGAGGACAATATTGAAAGAGTCAAGAACTTCTAAGCATGGAAGTATAGAGTGCTTATCATACTTGAAGAATCATGACATGGAGAACTATGTCAAAGAAGATGTTGCAGATCCAGAAGGAGATGAAGTCAAAGCAAAGCACAATAAGATGAGTATTTCTATCTCCATTGGATATCACATGTATCATACTTGAAGACTCCCAAGGATATGTTCGATGCAATGAACAGATTGTACGAATATGACCTTAAGAAATCAAATAAAGGATGTGAAGGTGCAAATGTTAGAAAACATTCAATGTTACAAGGAGATCCAACTCAAGGAGAAATTAGAAGCCACTAGAGAAATGGCAAAGAAGCAGAAGTATAGATTACAACTTTGAATGGTCTTCCAAGTTCAATAAAAGGAGTTGTTTTAGAAGGAATATCAGCTATGGAGGAATGCACGTAAGAAGAAGATTGATTGATGACAAGAGAAGAAGAGATGGAAAAATATGACAGTCAAATCTTAACAACTCATTCCAAGAAGAGAAAGAAAAAGAAGGAAGAAAATTCATGTAAAGAATAGAAGGACATCTCACAACTTAGATGTTCAGTTGTGATGAGAAAGAATATTTTGCAAAAGAATGTTCCAATAAGGAATAATTGAAGGATTATTTTATCAAGATGTACCACTTGATCATACAGAATTATGTTTGGATATGAGTTCGAGACATGAAGGGAAGTTTTGTAAAGACTTCCAAGAATATGTACAAGATCAAGTATACAACAGATCGAAGTATCAAATGATACAAAGCAAGGTTCTAGGTTTCTATCAGAAAGAGAGAGTCGATTATGGAAACACACTACTCTAGGGGCTAGACACACCTCTTCAGTGGTGGATATTACACTATATAGTTGTTGTAATCAAAGTAGAATACTAGATCAAGCAACCTATAGGGTTTGAGACTGTCACGTCCCCCTGCCTCCGACCGGTTAGGAGGACGCGATCACCATGGCGTTAACCATGCGGGCTAAGAGCCCATGAACATGTAAATGCACAAAATTGCTGAAACAAGATGCTTAAACAAGAACTTTAAACTAGAATATACACACATGAATATTTATCATGCACGGGTGCAATTATTCAGCATACATAGCTACAATCATGTATCTTGCACAGTGGAATTAACATGCATTCACACAGGCATTCATTCAACATGTTCAACATGATCATTTCATATCATTAACAGTCAACATGGTTGCAGAAGTAAAATGCACAATATCACTTATCTTATGAAGAAGTCGTTCTACAACCAGCTATGTCGCTGCAACATTCCACCCAACCATAGGCCAGCGTGCTCCTTAATCTCTCAGCAACGCTGCCACCCCTAAGCTGGGCATGATTCTCCAAGGAATAAGGGAACTAGCAGGATTACACATAGCCAAGGATTCACAAACACAACCAAGCCAACATAGTTGGGTTTATCAGGCCATCAAGGAGTTGGGAAAGGCTCAATGCTAAGCTGGTGAGCTCATTACAGAGCTAAGAACTCGTACACCAGAACTATCCTGGATTTTAGAACACCCACACACACCCAACACAAGGAATCAGTCCCTTCTCTGCTACACAGTCCCTCAGGCCCTGCATTCCCTTCTAGTGCTATTCAGGGGTTGTGGAGAAGAAAGCCAGCCCTCTAGCTCTGTCTGTGTGGTTTCCAGCCACCAGGTTTATCAAGCAAAACTAAGCCCCCATCCCTGCTCCCAACACAGTCCAAAGACCATCCATTGCACTCATGCAATCAATCAGCTATTACAGCTTATACAGGGGAAAAACGAACCCCAAGCGAATTATACAGTCCCAAACATATCAGTGGACATGGGGAAAGAACAACAGTCCCGAAATGTAATCAACATACATTACCAACATACACGGGGAAAACAACAGTCCGTATTACACAATCGAAGCCGCTGGGAAAAAACGTATGCAGACCACACCGGGGACGAATTTACAGTCTCCCAACCTGTGCATGAACAGCCACAATGCAGAACCCACCGATCAGCCCGTGAGTAAAGGAAGGAACCACACCAATCTTAGATCCGCAGGGGAAAACCGCGTGGTAAGACATAGGAAAACCTGTGCAGGAGAATCATTAACCATCAATGGTTCCTGCGTGACGATGGTATGCAGCTCCGCCCATGTGCGTGGATGAACATGAAACCAGAGGTGCGTGAAAGGGGAATGCATGAGTGCTTCAGCTAGTCGTGGAAGGAGTGGAATCCCTGCGTGAGTGACAGCAGTCATTTTTCCTGGCCATAGTGAAGTCAACCGCTGTGGTGGAGTGTGCGTGTGGGTGAGGACTGATAGTCCTGCCACCCCACTCCCACCCCACTCCCAAAACAATTAACTGCCTCAACCACCATCAGCCATTCTTCAATGGAGGTGGTTGGGTAACCAAAGAAAGGTGACACATGGACTCTTACCCCATTGGCCAAGGTTTGACAAATTTCCCCACCCTTATCCTTGTGAAAATCATGCCCCTTTCGATTTAGTTGCCGTGAACGTAGCTGGTCGGGTTTATTTAATTAATTATAGATGTGTATTTACATGATGACAAACATAATATATGCTGCATGCCTCGAAATACCATCGGTGACAATTTAAATCCAAAACATAGCATAACCGATCAATGGTGGGGCCTTGGCCTTTAGCTCCACACCATGATCATTACAGTATATACATCATGTACATCTAATGCAACGGGGTCAAAACCGGGGTGTTACAGAGACTCTTTATAGAAAACCACCTATGCAAGGAAGGATTTGTACAAGCTCAGCAGGAACCCATGGGATAGAAAATACAATTACATGAGGATCTTGAGGATCAACTAGGGCGATGGAGATCCCAACCTTTACTACAAGGTTAAAGATAGAAAACTACAAAGGACAAGAATATCATAGATGGGTGCAAGAGGAAAACTTAAAACAAAGTTCGAGATGAAGGATATTGATATCTGGTAACCTCGATAGGTGACATAGATGGATACAAACAAAATTAGTAGCAGAGGAGGCTACCTATCACTCCAATGTTCTAATGCAGAGAGTGCAAGATGCAGAGGGAGGATGGTGCTCCACCTCAAAGGGAGTGACTAGAGTAGATCTCAAAGTTCGAGAATCTTGACATGGTTCTTGGGATTATAAGTCCTCAGAATCAGACGATGAAGTTGTACACATTGGAAGAGACTCCAGTAATTCAAGAAGACATAGATCAAGATGGAGTCTACCAAACAAACAAAGATAAGTATTTTAATTTTCACTTCCTATGTATCTAGTTGTTTAGTTATGTACATAGATTTGTTCCTAGATTTAGGAAGTGTATTATGCATGTTAGAGTGTTTTGCATTGACGAACAATTTACTGCTAATATGCATAAGCTGCGTAAGTGACTTATGGTGATGTACAACATTCCATTGCTACTTATCTAGAATGAAACCTCTTTGTTGACATAATGTCTTGGTAGATATGGAAAGCTTCTAGAAAGTTACCATATGTATACGGGATATGGATGAATGTTGTATTAGCTAAAATAGTTGCATAATTATATAACACATATCTTTATGCATAAGAATTTGTTATTCTGAATATGTTATGAAATGTTTCTTATCATACAATTGTATTTAACTTGTAGGAAGGATTGTATGCAATCACCTACAAGAGAAGAAATGATGAAGTTGCGGATGTACGATGCAGTTACAAATGTATAAGAGAAGAATGATAAAGAACAAGTTGCAATGAAAGACATTCCTCGAAAGGGGGATCAGTGATGATGATGTTGCAGTAGGCTTGTATCATCCCTAGAAATTAGTACTAAAGTGATCCATAGACTTTTGTCTTCATGAGGTGGTGGGATTGTATCATCCCTTGACATTAGTACTAAAGTGTTCTGCAAACTTTTGTCTCCGAGAGGTGGTGGGATTATATCATCCTTGGACATTATTCATAAATTGATCCACATACTTTTGTCTCTGAGAGGTGTTGGGATTGTATCATCCCTAGACATTAGTCCTAAAGTGATCTGCATAATTTTGTCTCCATGATGTGGTGGGATTGTATCATCCCTGGACATTAGTCCTAAAGTGATACACAGACTTTTGTCTCTGTGGGGTGGTGGGATTGTATCATCCCTGGACATTATTCCTAAAGTGATCCGAAGAATTTGTCTCCGTGAGGTGGTGGGATTGTATCATCCCTGGAAATTAGTCCTAAAGTGATCCATAGACTTTTGTCTCTGTGAAGTGGTGGGATTTTATCAACCCTATACATTAGTCCTAAAGTGATCCAAAGACTTTTGTCTTCGTGATGTGTATAGTATTGCATAATATGTGGACATATGTCCTAAAGTGAAAGGGATTGATCATCCCATAACTTGATCATGTGTGTTGCAGGTTATTGTTGAGATAGTTTCTGTATTTTTATACTGATGTGGCAAGTTCAGTATTTTCATATTGATGTTGATGCCGCAAGTTCAGTATGTTCATACTGATGTTAATGTGGAAAGTTCAATATTTTTATACTGATGATATGGAAGGTTCATTATTTTCATACTGATGATATGGCAGGTTCAATATTCCTATACTGATGATGATGAGATAGTTTCAGTATTACTATATTGATATTGTTGATGCTGATGATGTGGTTGTGATCCCAACACCTTGTGTTGATGATGCTGATATGGTTGTGGTCCCAACACCCTGTGCTGATAATGTTGGTATGATTGAAGTCACAACACTTTGTCATGATGATGATGATGTTCCATCATATCTATGCTGATGATGATATAACATTTATTCACAATTTTTCTCTAGCACTAACATTTTAATGATGTAGTAGATGATGTTTCAACATTTACATAATGATGTTTCAGTATTCACATACTGATGTTGAATAAGAAGATTTAGTATTCACATAATGATGTTGCAGAAGATGATCAAGTAATCATAGAATTTGATTAAGTATTTACATACTGAGGTTGCAGAAGATGATCCAATACTCATAGAAGATGATTCAATATTTACACATTAAGGCTGCATAAGATGCTCCAATATTCTCATACTGATATTGATGGTGAAGATGCATGATGTTGTTCCAAAAATTCCTATGACATATAGATATTCACCAGTCAGTTGTACAGTTGTGATAATGGTTGTTATTGATGTAGAATACCTTCCTAGTTAAGAGGGAGTGTTATTGCAGATGATGTTGTTGTTGATCGAAATATCAGGTGTTGTTGTAGATGACCTAGTGATCAATTGTTGTAGAAGACGAAGATCAAAGATGAAGAATCAGTGCTATAGATGATGATTCTCTAGTACTTAATATATTGAAGATGTTTCAGTAACTATTCCAGTCGCTGATGTTGTTGAAGAAAACTCCGATGATTTATAGATGTATCACCTTGATGATGTTGATGATGCTCTCTCTCCTTGCTCCTACACTTGATGTTGTTGTTTTCAGTAGAATACCCTTCTCATTAAGGGGGAGTGTTTAAATATTGTGATTTCGAAGGATATTCTATTGTACTTTAGTTGTATTCTCCTTTAGAGATGTTATTTCTCCATTCAGAGATGTCCTTGATGTAATTGGTCATGTAAAAGTCATGAGGTAAATCCTCCATTGTAAGTCAGCACAATAGTACCCACAAAAGTAATATATAAAATTTATTTTGAGTCTTTGGAGGCAGGTTGGCCCTAATTAGGGAACCTGGTTGACCTAGTTGGTTAGTTGAGTCACTCACCTAATGAATATAAATAGGTTTGGTGCCTCTCTCATTGGCATACACCTTACACTCAAGCATTGCGCAAGAGAGAGAGAGAGAGAGAGAGAGAGAGAGAGAGAGAGAGAGAGAGAGTCTAATGTGAAAGATGAGAACCTATTCTTGTTATTGGGGTTTTACGTTGTACTTGGTCGAATTCTATACCGAGGACATTTAGTGGGGTTTTCTCCATTATGGTTTCCCCAAGGAAGATCTTTGTGTTCTCTTGTGTTGTTGTACTTGTATTTATTTCAGTGACCCTTTGATTATGGTTATGACGTTATGATGCTAAATGTTTTTAGATATTGTATAACCATTAAAAATCTAACAGGATGTTCGGGAAGCGTAGTTGTTTCTATATGTATGGACAGGTTTTTGATGGCTGAGTAGTTGGGACTGACTATGGGTAAATTTTGGTCCTGGTCTCTTCAGATTAGTATCTTCGATCACAAAATAATTACTCTATAGTTTGATTTTGAGGATAGAGTAATTTATTATTCTTTCAAGTTCAATGGAATGTGGTTGGTAGAACATGGATTCTACTCCATTGTAAAAAATTGTTGGACATCATATTATGACCATACCTTGTCTTCCCTTATTTAGAGTCTGATAAATAAGATGAAGCTCCTAAAAGTGGAAGTGGCAAAATTGGATAGGGATAAAAAGAAGTAGAACGCTAAAGAGTTGACACACATTGAAAATCAAATTGATGAACTGGAAAAGAAGGTCAGTGGTGATTTTTTTTGGAAGAGAGGAAAGCAATGTTGAAAGATCTGGAACTACACAGCATGAAGATCTTGGTGTAGATTGAAGCCAGTTGGAGGATGAAAGGAAGAACATTTTGGTTAAAAAAAGGGGACTGTAACACAAAAAATTCAGCGATTTGCATCACATAGGAAAAACACCAACTATTTGGGAGATTAGGAGCAATGATGGGGTCCTCCTGTTTGAACATAATGATTTAAAGGGTGAGGTTGTCTCACATCTCAATAATTTATACAAACAGAGTCCTTTAAACAATTTAAAGGATCAATTAAAGGTTTTAAATTTGTACCCAAGGTTTTTTAGTCTGGAAGATGGCAGGAAGGTGGGTAAGATGGTTGAGCTTGCAAAAATCAAGAAGGTCCTTAAAAGCTTCATGAAATATAAAATTTCAGGCTGAGTCAGTTTTACAGTGGAGTTTTTGCTTGCACTTATTTGATATTGTGGGATAGGATTTGCTTAGTTCTATTGAATAGTTTAGAAAGAAAAAACTTATTACTGCAAACCTGAATACAACTTTCATCACTTTGATCCCTAAAAGCGATAATTGTGCAACTTGGTTTATAAGATCATTACCAAGATTATTTACAATAGAATGAAGCCAATATTCAAAAATTGTATGTCCCTTAAGCAATCTGGCTTCTTGTCAAACAAGAAAATTTTGGATGCAGTGGGAATCGCACAAGAATGTCTACATTTGGTAAAATACAAGCATTTATAAGATTTTAGCTTGAAAATGGATTTAGTAAAATCTTATTATTGTGTGTACTTGTCATTTATTAGGTTTGTGTTGATTCATATTGGACGCTAGTTGAAGTAACAAACTAGATTATGGAATAAATTAGCTCGACTTCATTCGTTGTACTTGTAAACAAATCACCAATTTCTTTCTTTCACGGAAGAAGGGGGTTGAGATAAGGGTTCCCATTATCCCCCTTATTGTTCATAGTGGTCAATGAAGGTCTTATTAGACTCATAAACAATTCCAAGGAGGAGCAATCGATTAGAGTTATAAAGATCTCCCGATCCTTGTCTATTACACATTTACTATTTATAGATGATGATATTTTGTTAGGGTTGGGTTATGTTGAGGAATGGAATCGCTACAGAGGAATTATTGATTCCTTTTGTAAATCTATAAGGATGATGATTAGCGCAGAAACTTATATGCTTTTGCATAACAATCTTGAAGCTGGGATATGTGAGCAAATCATAGGCTTGTTTCCTTTCATAGTAGAGAGCCTTGACCAAGGGTTTAAGCACTTATGTTATCATTTGAATCCGAACTATTACAAAATTGAGGATTGGAATTGGTTATTGCAGAAGGTTGATAAAAGGATAAAAAACTAGACCTTTCATTGGATGTCACTTGGTGGTAGACTAGTATTGGTTAATTAAGTTTTACAAAGTCTTCCAGTCTATTGGTTTTCACTTTTTTTGGTTCCTGCAACAGTGATCAACAACATCAATAAAAATATCTTTCATTTCCTATGGTCTGGTGGTTTATAAAAAAACAAAGTTGCATCTAGATTCATGGGAAATCTTAGCTCTTCCAAAACATTTCGATGGACAGGGTGTTAAAATAATGGATTAGATCAGTTAGGCCTTGCATGCAAAAAGTTTATGGAGATGTTTATTTAACACTAGATTGTGGAGTAATACTATCAAGGATAAATGTTTAAAAGGATTGACAGTATTACATTGGATCTGACAACCAAGTCTAATCATAAAAAAATCATTTATTGTTGGAGAGGGCTTCTCAAATATTTCCCTCTACTTGGAAATTGGCTAAGCCAGCGCGTTGGTATTGGGGTCAAATTTGTATTGGCATTGTCCCTGTGATGGAGGTTTTAGATGGTTTTATGCTATATAGCTCATTTCTTTCATATCTCCACAATAAAAACATCTATGACTTGGCACAAATCGGAAGGAAAGGAAAGGATGGTATTTCCTCTAACTATTGGTGTCAAGAAAATGAAATGGGTATATACGAGGATGTACAAGAGGAGTGGAATCACTTTATGTTTACATAGTGTAAAGAGATCACTGCATTGTTAGAGAAAGGTGACTCCCTAGCATGGGATTGGGGTGATGAAAACGGTAATATCACAACAAATAAATCCTATGAGGCCATCGCAACACATGAGGGGTCTTACTCTGTTAATCGATGGTCTGCAAAACTGTGGAAGAGAAAGATCCCACTCAAAATAAAGTGATTCATTTAGATATGTATTGAAAACAAAATACTTTCTTGGGACAATTCTTAAACATGGATTCGTTGGACCAAGTGTATGTGTGCTTTACTCCTCAGATGAAGAGAGTGTTATACATTTGTTTTGTCAATGCAGTGTTTTCAAGGAAATCCAGCTCGAACTAAAGCTAAAACTTAAGCATGGGGACAATTAGGATAAGCATAAATTTTAGGACTATACTCTAAGGTAAAATTCAAAAATTTACCTTTGGTTGGAAAGAAGATAGACCATGATACTATAGGATGAAGTTTCAGACCTTGAGGAGAATAAACTATGGAGCTATAGCAGAAACAAGATGAGTCAATTCTGTAGAAGAAAATGGAGAAAAACTAGGGATTCTTGTTCTAGGAAATTCTCTCCACCAATAAGTTGAAGAAGGAGGACCATCAAACTCGACCTAAGAGGGTGCATATTTCTATTTAAGAATTTTCTCATTTTGTGGACTTTCAATTTTTGACCTAACACTGCTGCTGAGAAAACTCGAGCATAAGATATTTTACAGTTTTGTCCACAGTTTTGGGAAAATAAGTATGTTGCTTAGCTCTCCTTGAGGAGGCACATCTTTCTATCCAACCAGATATGAAATATACCCAAGTTGAAAAATTAGAGTTTCTCTGTCAAACCCTAGGTCCACTAGAAGCAGTCTTCCAGAAGAGCTTTCAAGCAAGCATCAAGTTGAAACAATCTCATTGGTAAGTTCTATCCTCTCTATTTCCATTTGAGGTTCTCATTTTTATCATGATGACAAACTATACCAAGCTTGAGGACAAGATTAAAAGAATTGATAACTTATAAGCATGGAAGTATAGAGTGCTTCTCATACTTGAAGAAGAATGACATGGAGAACTATGTCAAAGAAGAAGATGTAGATCCAGAAGGAGATGAAGTCAAAGAAATGCACAAGAAGATGAGTATTTATGTCTCCATTGGATATCACATGTATCATCCTTGAAGACTCCCAAGGATATGTTTGATGCAATGAACAGCTTGTACGAAGATGACCTTGAGAACTCAACTAAAGGATGTGAAGGTGCAAGTGTTAGAAAACAATGAATGTTACAAGGAGATCTCAGCTCAAGAAGCAATTAGAAGCCATTGGAGAAAATGTCAAAGAAGCATAAGCATAAATTACAACTTTGAATGGTATTCCAAGTTCAGTCAAAGGAGTTGTTCCAGAAGGAATATCACCTATGGAGGAATGCATGTAAGAAGAAGATTGATTGATAGCAAGAGAAGAAGAGATGGACAAATATGACAATTAAGCCTTCACAACTCATGCCAAGAAGAGAAAGAACAAGAAGGAAGAAAATTCCCATAAAAAATAGAAGGACATCTCACAACTCAGATGTTTAGTTGTGATGAGAAAGAATATTTTGTGAAAGAATGTTCCAAGAAGGAAGAATGAAATTATGATTTCATCAAGAAGTACCAGTCAATCATACATAATGATGTTTGGATATGAGTTTGAGACATGAATGGAAGTTTTGTAAAGTCTTCCAAGAAGATATACAAGATCAAGTATACAACAAATTGAAGTATCAAATGATACAAAGCAAGGTTCATGGTTTCTATAAGAAAGAGAGAGTCGATTATGGCAATACACTACTCTAGGAGATAGACACACCTCTTCAGTGGTGGATATTGCACTAGACAATTGTTGTAATCAAAGTAGAAGAACAGATCAAGCAACCTATAGGGTTTGAGGCTCCTTACAGATAACGACCTATGCATAGAAGGATTTATACAAGCTCAATATGAACCCATGGGATATCACATACAATTACATGAGGAGCTTGAGGATCAACTACAGTGATGGAGATCCCAACATTTACTAACAAGGTTGAATATAGAAAAATACAAAGTTGAAGAAGCTCATAGATGAATGCAAGAGGAAAAATTACAACAAAGTTTGAGATAAAGAATATTGATATCCAGTAAAATCGACAGGTGACATAGATGGATACAGAGAAAATTAGTAGCAGAGGAGGCTACCTATCACTCCAATGTACTAATGCAGAGAGTACAATATGCATAGGGAGGATGGTGCTCCACCTCAGAGGTAGTAACTACAGTAGATCTCAAAGTTCAACAATCTTGACATGATTCTCCGGATTAGAAGTCCTTAGAATCAGATGATGAAGTTGAACACATTTTAAGAGACTCCGGTAATTCAAGAAGACAGAGATCAAGATGGAGTCTACCAAACAAGCAAAGATAAGTATTTTAATTGTCATTTCCTATATATCTAGTTGTTTAGTTATGTACATAGATCTGTTCCAAGATTTAGGAAGTGTATTATGCATGTTAGAGTGTTTTGCATTGACTAACAATTTACTACTGATATGCATATGATGGGTAAGTGGCTTATGGGGATGTACAACATTACATTGCTACTTATCTAGAATGAAACCTCTTTGTTGACATAATGTCTTGGTAGAGATGGAAAGCATTTAGAAATTTACTGTATGTATACAGGATATGGATGAATGTTGTATTAGCTGAAATAGTTGCATAATTATATAACACATATATTTATGCATACGGATTTGTCATTATGAATATGTTATGAAATGTTTCTAATCATACAACTGTATTTGACTTGTAGGAAGGATTGTATGCAATTGTCTACAAAAGAAGAAATGATGAAGTTGTGGATATACGATGCATTTGAAAATGTACAAGAGAAGAATGATAAAGAACAAGTTGTAGTGAAAGTCGTTCCTTGAAAAGGGGAGAAATGATGATGATGTTGGAGTATTACTGTATCATCAAGGGACATTAGTCCTAAAGTGACCGCAGAATTTTGTCTTCGTGAAGTGGTGGGATTGTATCATCCCTGGAAGTTATTCCTAAAGTGATCCGCAGAATTTTGTCTCCAAGAGGTGGTGGGTTTGTATCATCCCCAGAAATTAACCCTAAAGTGGTTTGCATACTTTTGTATCCGAGAGGTGGTGAGATTGTAGCATCCTTGGACATTAGTCCTAAAGTGATCCGCAGACTTTTGTCTTCGAGAGGTGGTGGGATTGTATCATCCATGGACATTAGTCCTAAAGTGATCCGCATAATTTTGTCTCCATGAGGTGGTGGGATTGTATCATCCCTAGAAATTAGTCCTAAAGTGATATATAGACTTTTTCCTCCGAGAGGTGGTGGGATTGTATCATCCCTAGACATTAGTCCTAAAGTGATCCATAGAATTTTGTCTCTGTGAGGTGGTGGGATTGTATCATCGCTAGACATTATTCCTAAAGTGATACACAACCTTTTGTCTTTGTGAGGTGGTGGGATTATATCATCCTTGGACATTAGTCCTAAGGTGATCCACAGACTTTTGTCTCCATGAGGTGGCGGGATTGTATCATCCTTGCACATTAGTCCTAAAACAATCTGCATACTTTTGTCTCTGTGATGTGGATAGGATTGCATCATCCTTGGACATATGTACTAAAGTGAAAGGGATTGATCATCCCATAATTGGATCATGTGTGTTGTAGGTAATTGTTGAGATAGTTTCAGTATTCTTATACCGATGTGTCAAGTTCAGTATTTTCATATTGATGTTGATGTGGCAAGTTCATTATTTTCATATTGATGTTGATGTGGCATGTTCAGTATTTGCATACTGATGTTGATGTTGCAAGTTCAGTATCTTCATACTGATGTTGATGTGGCAAGTTTAGTATTTTTATACTGATGATATGAAAGGTTCAATATTTTCATATTGATGATATGGAAGGTTCAATATTTTCATACTGATGATATGATAGGTTTAGTATTCCTATATTGATGATGATGATATAGTTTCAGTATTTCTATATTGATATTGATGATGATGATGATGTGGTTGTGGTCCCAACACCTTGTGTTGATGATGATGATATGGTTGTGGTCCAAGCACCCTGTGCTGATAATGTTGATATTTTTGAAGTCACAAAACTTTGTGATGATGATGATGATGATGTTCCATCATATCTATGATGATGATGTAACATTTATTCATAATTTTTCTCTAGCACTAACATGCTAATGATGTTGTAGATGATGCTTCAGTATTTACATACTAATGTTACAGATGATGTTTCGGTATTCACATACTGATGTTGAAGAAGAATATTCAGTATTCACATAATGATTTTGTAGAAGATTATCCAGTACTCATAGAAGATGATTCAATATTTACATCTCGAGGTTGCAGAAGATGATCTGGTACTCATAGAAGATGATTCAGTATTTACATAATGAGGTTGCAGAAGATGATCCATTATTCTGATACTGAGATTGATGATGAAGATGCATGATGTTGTTCAAAAAATTCCTATGACATACAGAGATTCACCAATCAATTGTATAGTTTTGATGATGGTTGTTGTTGATGTAGAATACCTTCTTAGTTAAGAGGGAGTGTTGTTGTAGATGATGTTGCTGTTGATCGAAAGATCAAGTGTTGCTGTAGATGATAGAGTGATCAATTGTTGCAGAAGAAGAATATCAAAGATGAAGACTCAGTGCTATAGAATATTATTCTCCAGTACTTAATATATTGAATATTTTCCAATAACTGTTCCGGTCGTTGTTATTGTTGAAGAAAATTTTTGATGATTTATCGATGTATCACCTTGATGTTGTTGATGATTCTCTCTCCCCTTGCTCCTATAGTTGTTGTTGTTTTTTCTAGTAGAATACCCTTCTCGTTTATGGGGAGTGTTAAAATATTGTAACTTTGAAGGATATTCTATTGTACTTTTGTTGTATTCTCCTTAGAAGATGTTATTCCTCCATTTGGAGACGTCCTTGATGTAATTAGTCATGTAAAATTCATGAGGTAAAACCTCCATTGTAAGTCGGGGCAATAGTACCCACAAAAGTAATATATAAAATGTATTTTGAGTCTCCCTAGGTAGGTTGGCCTTAATTTGGGAACCTGGACGACCTAGTTGGTTAGTTGGGTCACTCACCTAATGAATATAAATAGGTGAGGTGCCTCTCTCATTGACATACACCTTACACTCAAACATTGTGCAAGAGAGAGAGAGAGAGAGATAGAGAGTTGTGGAAGATGAGCAACTATTCTTGTTGTTGGGGTTTTACATTGTACTTGGTCGAATTCTATACCGAGGAAGTTTTGAGGGTCTTTCTCCCTTGAGGTTTCCCGAAGGAAAATATTTGTGTTTTCTTGTATTGTTGTACTTGTCTTTCTTTCGGTGATCCTTTGATTATGGTTATGGTGTTATGATGCTAAATGGTTTAAGATATTGTATAACCATTAAAAATATAATAGGATGTTTAGGAAGGGCAGGTGTTGCTAAAATTATGGACAGGTTTTTGATGGTTGAGTAGTTGGGACTGACTATGGGTAAATTTCGGTCCCGGTCTGTTCTTATTAGTATCTCCGATCACAAAGCAATTACTTTATATTTGGATTTTGAGGATAGTGTAATCTATTATTCTTTTAAGTTCAATAGAACGTGGTTGGTAGAACATGGTTTCTTCGCCCTTGTAAAAAAATATTGAATGTCATATTCTGACCAGACCTTGTCGTCCCCTATTTAGAGTTTGATAAATAAGATGAAGCTCCTAAAAGTGGAAGTGGCGAAATTGAACAGGGATAAAAAAAATTAGATCGCTAAAGAGTTGATGCACATTGAAAATAAAATTAATGAACTGGAAAAGAAGGTCAATGGTGATTTTTTTTGGGAAGAGAGGAAAGCAATGTTGAAACACTTGGAACTACATAGAGTGAAGATATTGGTGTAGATTGAAGCCACTTAGAAGTTGAAAAGAAGAACATTTTGGTTGAAAAAAGGCGACTGTAACACAAAAAAAATCAGTGATTTGCATCACATAGGAAAAACACCAACTATATTTGGGAGCTTAGGAGCAACGATGGGGTCCTCCTGTTTGAACAGAATGTTTTAAAGGGAGAGGTTGTCTCACATTTTAGTAAGTTATACAAACAGAGTCCTTCAAACAATTTAGAGGATCAACTAAAGGTTTTAATTTGTACCCAAGGTTTTTTAGTCTAGAAGATGGCAGGAAAGTGGGTAAGATGGTTGAGCTTGCAGAAATAAAAAAAGTCCTTAAAAAATTCATGAAAGATAAAAGTACAGGCCTAGATGGTTGGATAGTGGAGTTTTTCCTATACTTATTTGATATTGTGGGATAGGATTTGCTTAGTGATATTGAAGAGTTTGGAAAGAAAGAACTTATTCCTACAAACTTGAATACAAATTTCATCACTTTGATCCCTAAAAGGGATAATCCTGAGTCTTTCAAGGAATTTAGGACAATTTCATTGTGCAATTTGGTTTATAACACCATTACCAAGATTGTTTCCAATATAATGAAGCCGGTGTTGGAGAAATATATGTCCCTTGAGCAATCTAGCTTCTTGTCAAACATGCAAATTTTGGATACATTGGGAATCGCACAGGAATGTCTACATTCGTTAAAATCCAAGCATTTACAAGATTTTATCCTAAAAATGGATTTAGTAAAAGCTTATTATCGCGTGGAATTGTCATTTGATCATATTTTTGTTGATTTATATTGGACGATAATTGAAGTAACAAACTGGATTATGACATATATTAGCTTGACTTCATTCGTTGTACTTGTAAATGGATCACTAACTTCTTTCTTCCACGAAACCAGTGAGATAAGATAAGGGTTCCCATTATCCCCCTTATTATTCATATTGTTCATTAAAGGTATTAGTAGACTCATAAATAATTCCAAGGGGGAGCAACAGATTAGAGTTATAAATATATCTTGATCATTGTCTATTACACATTTACTATTTGCAGATGATGTTCTTTTGTTAGGGTTGGGTAATGTTGAGGAATGGAAGCACTAAAGAGGAATTATTGATTCCTTTTGTAAATCTATAAGGATCATCATTAGCGGGGAAAAGTATATGTTTTTGCATGAAAATCCTGAAGCTCGGATATGTGAGGAAATCATAGGCTTGTTTCCTTTCATAGCAGAGAGCCTTGACCAAAGGTTTAAGAACCTATGTTATCATTTGAATCCAAACTATTACAAAATTGAGGATTGGAATTGGTTACTACAGAAGGTTGATAGAAGGATAAAAAACTGGACCTTTCATTGGCTATCACTTGGTGGATGACTAGTATTGGTTAATTCAGTTTTACAAAGTCTTCTAGTGTATTGGTTTTCACTTTTTTTGGTTCTTGCGATAGTGATCAACAACATAAAAAAAATATATTTCATTTCCTATGGTCTGGTGGTTTATAGAAAACAAAGTTGCATCCAGATTCATGGGAAATCTTAGCTCTTCCAAAACATTTCGGTGGATAGGGTGTTAAAAGAATTGATTAGTTTAGTTAGGCCTTCCATGAAAAAGTTTATGGATATGTTTATTTGACACTATATTGTGGAGTAATACTATCAAAAATAAATATTTCAAAGGATTGACAGTATTACACTGGATCCAACAACCGTGGTTAATCATAACAAATTCGTCTATTGTTGGAGAGGGCTTCTCAAATCGTCCCCTCTACTTGGAAATTGGCTAAGCTGGCGCATGGTAATGGGGTCAAATTTGGATTGGCATTGACCCTGTGATGGAGGTTTTAGATGGTTTTATGATATATAGCTCATTGCTTTCACATATCCACAATAAAAACATCTATGTCTTGGCACAAATCGGAAGGAAAGGTAATGATGGTATTTCATCTAACTATTGGTATCAGGAAAATGAAATGGGGCTATACAAGGATGTACAAGAGGAGTGGAATAAATTTAGGTTGACATTGTATAAAGAGAGCACTACGTTGTTAGAGAAAGGTGACTCCCTAGTATGGGATTGGGGTGATGCAAATGGGAATCTCACAACAAAGAAATCCTACGAGGCCATTGCAACATAGGAGGGGTCTTACTATGTTAATCGATGGTTTGCAAAACTATGGAAGAGAAAGATCCCACTCAAAATAAAGTGATTCATTTGGCACTGTATTGAAAACAAGTTACTTTCTTGGGACAACTTCTCCAACGCGGATTCGTGGGACCAAGTGTATGTGTGCTTTACTCCTCAGATGCAGAGAGTGTTACACATTTGTTTTGTTGATGCAATTTTTTTAAGGAAATATGGTTGGAACTAAAGCTAAAAATTAAGCATGGGGACAACTGGGATAAACATAACTTTTAGGACTATACTCTAAGGTAAAATTCAAAAATTTACCTTTGGTTATCATTTGGGAGATTTGGAAAACCAAAAAATTTTGTATCTTTGAAAACATCAAGCCTTCTACCTCTCTTGTTAGTATCAAGGTCCTTCAAGCTCTTAATATAGTTGCTGCTTCTAAATCTACTCTGAAACATAGAATTATTACTTTCCTAGATAATTTTGAAGATATCTCGACAAGATTTTTTGGAAAGGCTGCAAAGAATGAATTCTATGGGGCGGGGATGATCTTAAACATCAGGAAGGAACACCATATTCATCTTAGGATGGTTGTAGGTGAGTGAAGTAATACTAGGGAAAAGTTTTTGGCATGTTGGGGATTGCTGTGGTTCTCTTGTAAAAGAGGGGTGTTTAGAGACAAAATATTTGGTGACTCTAAGGTCACCATTGACTAGGCTAACAAACTTGTAAAGATGCCTACTCTACATTTGGAACACTGGCTAACCAAGCTCCAACACTTAATCAATGATTTCACTGAGATATCTTTTGCACATATCTATAGGGAGTTGAATGTGCAGGATAATTCTATTTTTAGGAGGCTATAGTTCCAATGGATGGAAATATACTTTATGAGGAATTTATCTCTAATATTAGTTGGTGTATTCAGGCTCTATTTCAGTTTTTTAGGGTTTTTCTTATTTTGGTAGTTTGGACAGTCTGGACTATGTATGCCTATTGAACATAGTTTTTGTCTTCGAATATGTCTTGTTGGAAGAACCTTTTTGTAAAAATATCTTAGATATTGGATGTACATTAGTCAGATAAGTTTGTACAAATTGACTATAGTGATCTTGGCTAGAAGGAATTTTTGACTGGGATTTATGTAACTTTGATTTCTAAAGGAATAACAAGTTACAACTTTTTCTCTTTGAAAAAAAAGTTTCCCTTCATTAGATATTCATAAATTAACATTTGGTTTTTGCTTCACAACAGTGGCTTACAAAGGATGTAAGAGAGGGTGTATTTTGGACAAATGTGTATTTTTTTAACAGAAAATATTATCATTTTTATTGAGAGTTTGAAGAGAAATTAAAATTTTTATTTTCTAATAATAAATTTAATGTTACGTATTAATGTACATTTCAATTTATTCTTGTTAAAAAATGATCTCGATCCTATTTTTTTTCTCTGTATTCTTTTTCTCTTCATACCATCCCATTGAGGAAACTTCCAATAATGATGAATGATAGTTTATAAATTGGATGGACAAGAGACATATGTGAAATTGTATATATAGAATTTTTCAGAATTAGAGTTGTCATATCATGAAGTCTTTGCATCCCCCTTATCAGGGTTTCATTTTCAACTAATACCATCGAGGTATTTAGGTATTCTTCTCTATCCACCACATAGGCATGATTCATCAATTTGCACTTCTAGACATCCATTTGTATCCTTCTCTAAAATTGTAGTCTGTTGATTTTTCTGTATTTTTTGCATCTTCATCTACACCTAAAAATTGTTGTTCACATGATTTCCATCCTTTGGATTTTGGTTTTGGTCAAACTTTCCTCCTAGGATAAGCTTGTGCTTGAGGACATGAATCCTACAAATGTCCTACACGTTGACAAAGTCAACATCCAAATGTTGTATTTTCAAAATCCAATCCTTCAATCCATATGGAGCCTTCCCTTTGAAGTATCCTTAACCCATTTCAATCTCCACATATATGCATATGTAAAAACACCAAGATTAATCTAATATATATATATATTTTAACTATGTATCTAAGGTATTCCCAATGAATTAAAAAATTGTTGAATACCAAAAGTTTATTTCTAGATTTGGGAATAGCAAAAAAGCATTTTAGCAACAAGCATGTTGTATGGGTTAAACTATGGCAAACATGGGTTGACAAAAACTCATTTTCTTCCCCAAAACCAAAGAGCCTCCTTGAATTTTTTTGATAATTAGTGAGATTGTAAAGCTAGATAGTAAACAATCCTTCAAAAATAAGATATACCTCACACTTCTTTGTCTAGTTTGACTAGAGCCACTGGTACAAATCTAATGTAGGAGACCAAGAACCATTAAATAAACATATTACCCCTTGGAATCATAGTATTAAAGGAGGCCATACACTATTTCCTTTGTGACCTCCATTATTGGAACCTCCTCTAACTTTTCCATGATATACACATTGGGTAGATGAGTTATCAAAACTACAACGGGTTTTATATTGATTGCATCCTTAAAAACACAACTCAAGGAAGAGGAGAGCATATTCTTTCCTCTTATTGCTCCATGAAGAGACAAAACTAGGGATAGCATTGAATTATAACCAATTCCATAATCTAAAAGAAGACTATGATCATCTAGTGGGTTACCAACATATATAATTTGTTGATGGGTGACCAAGATTCACCCTTTTTTCAATAGTTTTATCTTATTGGAGGAAATAGGTTCCAACAATTAAACTTGCAATGTGATAGTCGTTCCCTCATATGACCTCACCTGTGTTTGAAAGGGCACTACATTATCCCATCACCTTCATTATCACCATAGTTCTATGCAAACTTATCAATATGTTGATATCCTACAATTACTTCAGTCTAGATTACCACATTTAGTTTACGCATTTTGTTAAACACTTGTCTTGCAACATTAATATTTTGGGCACTAAACAAACATGTTGAGCATATGGTTTCCCACAAACCAGTCATGTTTGAATCTCTTGTTGAAAATGTTAGTAATAACATGATTATCCAGTGCAAAATCATCAAGCAACAAATATATTACGATTATTACTATCTTATAGACCACATTTCTTGAAAACATTTTTTCAATCACTTGTCATACAATAACAATACTTCGATACTAGGAAAAACTATTAAGCAAGTAATCACATCAATGCTTACTAGCATATAAATGGTTGTTAATGTCACTCTTAATAGACTTTCCAAACAACATTGTGGACTCTCTCAAGGATATGAGAAAGACTTCAATCCCAACACACTACAAAATTCGACACCCTAATTCCTTGTCCTCCCATAGTGCTTTGATGACCAACTCTAGCAGTTATTGAATTCACCTCCTTATAGTTAAATTCTCTATATTAAGGCGATGCTAAGTTGTCACTTAAATAAATTTACCTTGCAAGAACAATAAGAACACGTTCAATTATATATTCACACTCTATCGAAAGATAGAAGTATTATTTTTAAATAATATTGAATAACAAATCATTAAAATATTTTTAAAGGAGTAGTTTATATGTTAGACATTTTGGACTTTTTGATGATTTTTTTATTGGAATCCGTTTTTTTTCCAAAATCTGAATTTTTAGGTGCCCAAATCATATTTTTGAATGGATAAATGGATTCAACATCCTCAAATTCTCAAGGGAACCAAGGTTATGCAAGTTTAACAACTATCATATACTTTTTCAAGAATTACTCTAAATTTTTTACTGTATTCCATAAAAAAGAAACCATAAAAGGTTGAAAATGTCTAACATTTAGGCTATTGCATTTTTAAATATTATTAAATAAAAAATTATTTAAACAAATAAAAGAATAACACATCAAATATGTAAATTTTGTTTTTCTAAGTTCTTTATATCATAAAGAAAGAAAGAAAAAAGCATTGTCCATTCAAGTTGTTTTGAGAGAAGTAAGGTTTAAAACAACAAATTAAAGTGAAAATATTTTGTTTTCTAATTTAATTTAATGAATTTTTATTTGAGACTAATTAAAGTTTTTTTTTTTTGCTAGAATCTCCCTAACTTGCGAGAGTGGCCTTTGTTCTAAGAAACCATGACCCAAGGGCATCTAAACCGTCAAAGTCACCTAGCAATTACACTAACCCTGAGCCACAACAACCCTCAACTAGTTGTATTTTGGGGGTCTCCACCCAGCTAGATCACCCCTAAGGTGAATTGAATCCAGGTCGCCATGTTGTCGAGACCCACACCTTAACCGTATAAGGTAGCGAAAATTCCCTTGATACTAATTAAAGTTATTGTTAATATCGAATATAGTTTTCATCAACTTTGAATTAATAATGAGTTGGATTGGATAAAAATGAAATGATAGAACACAATATTATAAAGAAAACACAAATATAGCATTGAAAATAGATAATTACATTGAAAGAAATTTTTTATTAATGAATTAGATGGTGAAACACACTACAATATTTATAGTAATACATGATGTGATACTTTCTATGAAGAAAGATGCGATGGCTACCCTCATTCACAAAAGGCCCTAGAGCAAGATATTGAAACTAATTCTTATGCCAAAAAACCATAAAATACAATAACCCTAACCCCAACATGAAGTTAGGGTTTAGTGAGAATGTTAAGTTAGATGAATCTAAGTTGTTTGAAAAAGGTAACCTTGTTGGGATTATAACTTTTTTCTAGTTACTATATTTTGCGTCTTCTTTAATTTGTTGGAAAAAACATTACCGTATTGGTTTTGGTCCTTGATTATTGGGCGTAATAGCCTCAAAATATACAAAAGAAGATCTATAAAAAAAAAGTATTAAAAACTGACATAAAAACTACTAGTATCAAGACCATTTCCAAAATGACCTTAGATAACCACCTAAATCAGACATAAATGTAAAGCTTTTGTGAACTCTATGATATTGTGCACGTGGAAAGAATAATAATGATACATAATGAAAGATAACAACATGAGATTTTTTTTCCTTCTATTTATATGTTTTGAGGATCAAATTATTTATTTCAGATTCTATAAAATTCAAGATGGTTAATCAATGAAAAAGTTATAATGTTAATTAGATAAGATAAAAAAATATGATGAAGTTCAAGGGGTTAGTTTTATTGAGGATTTCACTAATGCTATTGGTAATTTTTCTGTTTTTGTGCAAAGAGTACTTGTTTCAAATCTCTTTAAATTAAATTTATTATTTTACACTAATAAATTTATAAGGGATACCATTCATAGATATAAAAAAATTACTTAGACTTTCCCACCCACATACACACACATTTACATATCTATAGAAGATACTTAGAATGCGCTGGTTATATTTTTCCTTCACAAACAAATAAACACATCGAAAGTAAACTCCATTTTTTTCCTCTGATTTTTTTTTTTATATGTTATTAATTAAATTCAAGATATAATTAGATCCTATCCTACTCTACAATAGGAAAATACATGTGCTAGGTGAAATCAAATAGGTAGTGCAACCGAGAATGCAAGAAACCGGACATCATAAGTTTAACTATCTCCATAGAGTGACATCAGTAAGTTTAACTGTCTCCACAGAGTGACATCATAAATATTCTCAAAGGTCTTTTAAAACTAACCTCCCAAAAATAGAAATACCCATTCTATAGACTACATACATATTGATCCTTCCTCATAGAGTAAAAAATAGAAAGCAAAAACTTGAAAAAGAAGAACTAGAGATCACATCTCCATTTAAAAACTCATAAAAACTACAGATTCCTTCTTCAATATTGATATCATCCTTAGAAAGTTTAACTTCCCAGTAGTTGAATTCACAATAAACATGCTTAAAGGGAATATCTTTAAAAGAACCCTAAAGTTCCTAAATCCTCCTTTGCCATGCTTCCAAATGAAGAACATTCAACCTAAAAATACCAACCACCCAATCCACAATAATCATAGAGTCTACAACCACCATTAAATGCCTAATGTATTTTTTGAAGAAAAAAATAAGATCCCCCAATGAACAAGGAGTTTTGCATGAGTATTAATACCTCTTCTTGCCCCTACTTTGATGTGAAAAAAGGTGACTTACACCTAAAAAAATACATATCCCAGCTCCACATATGCCTGCACTTACTTGACAGGCCCCACCAAAATAACCAATAGGAAAAACAAGAATGAATCCTAGTGGATAAGAAATCGTGTTCTTTGTTATACTAATTTATCCCTTTGTCTCACAAAAATCTCCCAACACTTCTTGTACCACCAGGGAGACACTCTTCTTAGCCGCATCAAAGAAAACTTTGTTCCTATGCAACCATAGTTTCCAACAAAATTATACAAAAAATTATTTAAAAGGGGTATTATAATGTGAATTTATCCAATTATCCCAGTTAAACTCATAGGAATATGATATCGATTGGCTAGAAAACTTCAAAATTGCTTAAGTTATTTCCAAACCTGTTTTGAAAACACAGTGTGACAAATAAATGGTTTAATATACTAACATCGCTTAAGAAAAGGATGCAAACATTAGGTCCTTGAACTCCTCCTTTTAGATAATTATCCTATGTAAGTATTTTATTTGCCAGTGTGAGCGATAAATAATTTTTGCTTAAGGAGAAAAACTCATTTCTAGAAAAGTGAAGACCAATATCTAATCTCAAAATCAAAATTGTGATAAAATATGGAATCATAGGCATGTTTTGATGTCATCTGTACATTGCTAACATTCCATCTCAACAATAGTATAACATATTCATTCGAAAGAAAAATCCCACTCTGGCTCAACCCTCTAATATAATTGTTCCATTCCTCTTCCAATTGACCCATGATCCCAAGATATAAAGTCTGAAACCATCTATTCCCAGTTCCAACTTGTGACAAATAAACCAAACCCTTGTTCCTTAAAAAGTCAATTAGAGGATTTGATAACTTGCAATAATTTTATCCTCCCACCCAAGGGTCAACCCCAAATAATAGCCGATTTCCATTCCCCACTTTCGAGGCTAACCAAAAAGACATAAAACGAAAATCCTTAACTAATCCATTCTGAAATTTTGAGACATTATTTAGCCTTTTTGGTTCTAGTCGGATCCACTCTTCCACAACAATATTTTTAAGATACTTTCCTTTGGTAATTACACTCGAAAGGTTGGATTTATACAAATATATCCATAAACTTTTAGTATCTAATGAAACACTAAAGTTAAAAATATTCTTTAATAATCACCCTTCAACCCTTTTTGGACAAGCAATACTATACCATTTGACCTGATGAAAGCTCCCTTTATCCTTTTCCCAACCCATAAAAACTTAAACTTTTCATCTTAATTTTTCCAATATAATTTTATAGATATTTGCCAAAGTTATCCAATGAAAATGAATAGGTTCAAAGACCGATTAAATAAAAATCAATCTTCCTCATAGTGATAAACACCTATGACACTAGTGGTGTATTCTTTTCTCCACCTTCTTAATCAACAACATCCAATCACATATCCTATAATCATTGGGTTTGAGAAAATAACCCAAATACTTCATTCCATTATCTAAATTCTCCATTTATACTATTACAAATTATAAAGTTGGATTCTTAGTTGATCCTCTAGTCCATTATGTAGCAATAGATATTTTTGAATACTTAACCTTTCGTGAAGAGTATCATTTCCAAACAAAAGTACATCATCCAAAAAAGAAAATGAGTAAGGTAATGATGTGTAGAAACCTTATCACCTAGAAATATATCCTCCCTGTTTGCTTCCAAAATGAGATGATTTAAACCTTCTACTATCAAAATAAAAAGTAAAGGGGATAAGGGACAACCCTATCTCATCCCCCTTGAACTCTTACAAAAATTTGTAGGTCGACCATTGACCAATATTTTGTAATTGGCTAAACTAACACATCCCATGATAATGTTTTTTGCTTCTAAACACACCCCAATATGGAATAAAATCAGTTTGAGAAAGATTCGGTCCACCCTATCATAGGATTTCACCAAGTCCAATTTAAGAATCACAATTACTAATTTGTTCATCTTGATATCATGCATAACCTCTTGTGCAACACCTATTGCATTCATAATTTGTTTATTTTGTAAGAAACCAAATTTCTCCCTATAGACATGAGTTGACAAATTAATTTTGATTATGTTTACTAGAATTTTAGAAATGATCTTATAAACCTGATTACAAATAGAAATAAGTCTAAAAGCATTAAAGGAGTCTAGGTCGAACTTATTCATAATTAGATCTATAAAGGTAGCATTTAAAGCTTCATTGATTCTTCAACAAATTTATTTATATCACTTCCCACCAAATAAAAAAATTCAATAAAAAACTTCACTATCCATCCATCCAGACTAGGACTCTTGGATTTTGCAAATTTACTTAGTATCAATTCAATCTCCTCTAGGGTGACATGATCATACAATTTTCTACCTTCCTCAACACTAAAAAATCTAGGAAACTTATGAACACTATTCAATTGTTGATTGATGTTATTTTCCCAACAATCCTTGAATAAGGATTCAAAATGAGATATTACACCAACCTAAAGATATTTATGAAAATAATATTTAACACCATTGACACCATTTAATTATTAAATCAAATTTATATTTTTCATGTGTTCTATAAACTTGTGAAAAAAGTTAGTATTACTCTCACCTTGACTAAGACAAAGAGCTCGACTCTTTAATATCTAGGTCTTCTCCTCCAATTTAAGATACCATTCTTACAGGCCTCCAAAACCCCCAGTCTCCTTTTATCATTAGAATAAAACAAACACATTCTATTATTAACATACAAATCCCTTATCTCAGCATCCACCTCGAATAATTATGATTGTAGTGCCCTTTTATTTGTCCTTTACCAACCAATTACAACTAAATTCATGTCTTTAAAGCTCTCCACCAAATGTGACATTGGAGAAATAATGGAGTCCTCTAGTCTTCTCCATTTTGACCTCACTAAGTCCTTGAAATATTGTTTCACCAACCAAATGTGAGTAAACTTAAAAGGATAAAGGGGCCTATCTTCTGTAAAATCCAACTACAAACATATAGGAATATGATCTGAAGTCACCTTAGCTTTAGTACAAGCTATATATATACAAATTTGTTCTACTAAACATTTAGCCATAAGAAATCTATCCATCCTTTTGGTGACCTCTACATCTCTTAGTCTTCCATTAATCCAAGAAGGACTACAAGGCTCAGGCATCGCATCCACAAACCTACCACTTTCAAATAGGTGATTAAAAAAATATGCTAGGGGATCCACTCTATCACTTTTATCACAAATTTATTTGGTAGTGAGGATAAGATATAAGTCACCTACTATAATTAACCATGGACCTTTGAACAAAACCTCCTCATTGAAATCTATCCAAAATCCTTTTCTCCCTGCATATGAACCATAGTAGTTGAGGAGTTTAATAGGACTAGTGAAATTCCTGACAATCCATTCAATAAGTAAGCCCACACCAGAAATAGAATCATTAAAATTTTCCACCATTAGATTCTGCGTCGATACTAGACCTCCAAACAAACCATTATCATTTAAAGTGCAGATATTCCAGACAACCAAAACAAGAGTTAAATATTCCCTAGGCTTGTCCCATGAAACCATAGACTCTTGTAGTAATATGATTCCATAATAGCAATAGAAAACAAAATATGAAGGGTTTTCCTTTGAGACCCCCTACCCCCTAATATTTAAAGAAATGACTTTCATTAAATACCATTATCTCTGGTCTTACTTGCTATAAGGGCCCTAAATCCTCCATTTAAACTTCCAACTAGAAACTCAAAATATTCAATGGAAAGATATTGCTTTCTTAAGGGTTTTTTCTTCTCAATGGTGGCTAACCCTCCCTCGACAACACTTAAATTCACCTTTGTATTCTTGTATTTCCATTTTTTTACATCTCCACCTTTTTCAATAGCCAAATTTTTTTTGATAGGAACCTTCTAACCTATATCATTAAGTGGAGGGATATTATAAACTTGTATATGGGGACTAGTAAAAACTTCTCTATAACATTTTCCCTCAATGACTAGGACTACAAACAACTGGACCAAAGAACCATCTAATTGATCCTGGTTAATTACAAAAGAACTACACGGGGAATCCCCCACTGACTTATCAATAAATTAGGGACCTGCAGAGAGACCTTCCAAAAAACTCACATTCCTAGTGGAATCAAGACAACCACCTAGAATGACAGAGGCCGACAACAAACCAAAGATTCTCTCTTAGTTTGAAATACTAGAATTATCCCTCCCCAAAGATTCTAATATCCATAGAAAACTCAAGGAGGGATTTACAATTGACACTGCACACCACTATTACCTATAAATCCATTTCTACATGACCCTTTAGGCGAATAAACATAATTACTCAACTAAGGAAAAATTCCCATCCCCAAATCCACAATAGGGGAAACCTCTAAAGTATTCACAACAACCACTTGAAGCTTCCTTAATCCCAAAATTTGACAGATCTTCCTGGGGACACAACAAAAAATTTAACGAGTTAATGAGCCTAGGGATATCCCCTTCCTCCAAAAATGGGGCTTAAAACCCCCATCACCATCTATAGAAGGATTATTCCCACCCTCTAGTATTTGAACTTCAACTAACTCTTTTAAGTTAAAAGAGGACGCAATAGAAGACTTACTTGAAATATTGATGACCCCTTTTGAATATTTTGCTACTTTTAGTGAATCAAACTTCTCTATAACCTAAGCAACTAAAGAGGGGTTTGAAATTTCTAAGCTTCCCAAGTGACTTAAATATTCTAAGACAAGGAAAGTGGTTTCCATATAAGGACTTTCTATATTAGTAGGACCTATAACCACATGATCCTCTCTATCTAACTCCCTACCAAGAAAAAAGGTTTCCTCTTCAAAAGAACTTCATGAACCAATTTTTTTTTATTGTTAAAAAAATTACCTTTCTAAAAAACCCTAGAATTCCCAAATCCCTTATGAGGACATTCATGTTGTAGATGCCACGTAGCTCAACAAATAATGCACCTAAAAGGAATCCTCCAATAGTCCAAGGAATGGGTAAACTTCCTTTCTTGGACAATAATTTCCAGCTATGCAACAAACCCTTTGCTAATATCCATCTCCACCAAAAATCATGCAATGTGTTTATCTACCCTCTCCATAGAAGCTTTGTTATAATACATGAATTTACCTAATTGATTCCCTAGGTCATGGAAAACATCCTTGGACCAAATATCGCTTGGAAACCTGAGGAATAATACCCATAAGTGTTGCACTGTAAAAGGCTCAATCCTTAGGTCAAACGACACAAGCCAAGCTCAAATTAACCCACAACCAACAACCTCCCATAATATGATCTATATCAACATACGCCTAGAGATAAAAATAGACCCACCCTTTTAACCAATAGATGGATTTAATTTTACAACTAGTAGGATCATAGACAACTTGTGCATTCATAGAAAAAAACCTCTCACAAAGAAAAACCCCAAAAACTTTACAATTAGAGGGATCATGTACCTCATATCGTACCTTTTTATTGGTACTAGGATGCCTAGAATCCCTTCTCGTCCATCCTTCGAAGAGTACCAATAGATAAGAGATCAATATCTTCCCCCCATTCTACTGGAGAAAGATATGACTCTTGAAAAGCCTCGAGGAAATTGTAAACTTCACAAAATTCCTCGTCAGACCTAAATATGCTTGGAGAATTCCACACCTCATCATCCCAATAATCCATTGCATCCTCCAAAGACACCATGTCATCTCTGCTAATTGCCTCCTCAAATCCCACTAATTCTCAAGACTTATGAAATCTGAAAAAGATTTGCAGAAACCCTGGGCACTCCATTCTCCAAGGCATTTCTTACATAATTTGTTCTCTTTCATTTCTTAGTTTTCTGATGGTCCTTGTCATGATCCTAGACTTTAGTGTTTGCTACTCTAGGAATAGGTCTAAATTAGACCTTCTCATTTTTAAATTACTTCTTGGTTATCTCAACAAAAGTGATGTTTTGTCCCCTTCATTTTGTGATTTCTTTGTCTTCATGTCTTGGGTATTTAGTATCCCTTCATTGATTGAGAATGTTGACTTCAGGGATTACTACTCATGGAAAATTTTAAGGATCCATAATTTTCGTAAAAAGTAGAAACCTTGTGAATCTTACTAATTCTTAAATTTCCAAACATAAAACGTTGGGCTTTTTTTTTCTAAAAAGATTTGAATTTCTAAGAATTTTATATAGTTTCTGGACATTTCTAGTGATTTTTAGAGTAAAAATAATTTATCCCATGGAATTTGGGAGAAGCAATTTAGAAAAAAATGGAAATTGGTGAATGTTTTTTTTGGAAAAAAAGGTAAAAAAAATCCCATATGCTAAATTTCACCCCTAAAATTTTCTCTGTTACTACAATGTTGATTTGACTTTTAATGCAGTGTCCTTCGGTGAAGTATCCTAAGGTGATTCTTCCTTATTCAAACCTTATTTAGCAAATATTGGTTCTATATGTGCATCCTTTAGTAGGGATGTATTATCTAGCAAAATTTCCTCTTACATTGCTTACCCTTGGATTGGAAATTTCCCTTTGAACTCAAAATCTTCTTCTCCCATGTGTCAATGCCAGCTCTTACATCATCTTCCCTTGGATTTTCTTACTTTTGAAATTAAATTATTTCCTATAAAGATACTAATCCTTAATAGAACATGTCTATTTCTACCTTTTCATCCTTTATTGGCATCAACCATTGTCCCATGTCCTATACGAACAAGGATTCACAATTTGGGTCCCCAAAATCATTCTTATATAGAGACTCATAAAAAAAATGTTAGTGTTTATTGGATTCTCTCTTGAATTTTGACATCTGTAATCAATTTAAATTTTCTCATGTGCTCATCAACAATTAGATCACTAAATCTTGGAAACATACAGCTATCAAAGGTTTTTGTCAGTTCAATATTTAGGGTTTCACAATTACGTATTAGGTTATTAAACATAAGTTTTGGAATAGATAGTGAACATAGGTTTTTGTGATAATAAGATTAATTTCACCAAACTATTATAGGCACATCTTTGTGCTTCATATTGAAAAACACTAATACTATGCAACTTTCAAGCATTGAAGAGGAATTAACATAATGGGTATGTTATATAGGATAATGACCTCATAGGAACAAACACGACAAAGAAAGCCAATTTTCAATCTCGGTTGATTGGTTCCTAGACATTTATATCGCACATTGAAAACATTTCTTTGAGTAAACAAAATTGCACTAGTTACAATATCTACGATTTGCATTTAATATTTCTAGTGCATTAAGATCTTAAACAACCTACATATCATCATACCATGCATCATGATATTTTTTAAAATGAGTTATGCTTTCTAGTACATCATTATAGAATATGGGCATAAACTTCTAGTGCTTAATTTGCATATTATTCAACACACCATACTTTGATTCTATAAAAAAAAATTACTTAATGCATTTATGTTTTTTGTCACATCAACACATCAATTAGATAAACATAAAGTTAAGAAAAAATACATTCCATTAAGCATCTGGATTGGTTTGATGAGTGTTAGATATCTCGAAGGGAAAAATGTTGTGGAGTGGATCAGATCTCAAGCAAAATATTCATCCATATCTTCAAATTTTTGGATAGGACTTTGTAATTCCTTTCATATTATTGGGAATTGGATTTCCTAGAGGATTGGGGATGGAAACCATATTCGTATTGGCCGGGATGCCTAGGGTGCTCCTAATGTTCGTCTTTATAGGGAATTCTTGGAGGTCTTACATTCTAGAGGTATTGTTTACCTATCACATGTGTCTATGGTCCTCAGTTGCATTTCAAATAATCAAATATGGTTGGATAACAAGGAGTTGGGGATGATTGTGCCATCGGCTGGAAAATGGTCCAATTTTGTGAATTCCCTATATAAGGTGGGTATCTCGCTTCAGCAAGGGGACAATACTTTAGTTTGGACCTATAAAAATTCTAATGGTAAGGTTTTTGTGAAGTTATATTACTAGTCTCTATTCTTCTCAGACATGGAAGGTGATGTTAGCTG
The DNA here is from genome assembly GCA_001517045.1 of Pseudotsuga menziesii. Lineage (NCBI taxonomy): Eukaryota > Viridiplantae > Streptophyta > Pinopsida > Pinales > Pinaceae > Pseudotsuga > Pseudotsuga menziesii. Next base: position 53,688 of record LPNX011053315.1, read on the forward strand.
GTGGAATAAGGATATTTGGTTGTCGAAGGATACTTTTAAGATCAAGTTATTTTTTTTGTTAGCTTTATCTGATAAGATCTTAACTTTGGATAATACTCAAAAGAGAGTTCGTTTCGATCTTGGTGTATATATTTGTAATGAGTCGAAGGAATGTGTTCAACATATTTTTCCCACTTCTCTTTTGTTGGTTTGTTACGAAGGATTTTGAAAAGGGTTTTGAAATTCAATGGAAAATGGGGAAAAATGTCTCTTGTGGAATTCCTAGAAAATTGGTTTGATGTTTATATGGATGATCATTTCAAGGAATTCTGATATATGTGTGTTGGTACATTTGGATCCATAGGAATCAAATTAGTTTTGAAAATAAATCCCCTAGCATCTAGTGGGATTCCCATTAAATTCTCAGACTGCTTGCAGAAAGGGATTCATTGGTAATGTCAGAATAAATCCATATACTTTTATTGATTGATGAATCCCTTATTTATATAATACATGTTTCTGTTGGAATTCGAATTCCAACATACTCTTTGGATTCCCAAGGACACTATTCATCTTCTTAAAACTATTTACACAGTATTTACAAATTAGTTCAGTGGAACCATAATCTCGGAGGATTAGGTTTTCGTCATTCCCCCCTTAATCTGAAGGGGTGTTTGTGAGTCTAAGAATGTTTCAAAACCTTTTAAACTTTTCTCTTCCAAGTGCTTTGGTGAATATGTATGAAATTTTTTCATTCATGGAACAATGTCATAAATGGAATGTCTTGGCCCCTTCATGATATCAAATTAGATGGTACTTTGTTTTGATGTTCTTGCTTTGATCATGGAATTTTGGATTCTTGTCCAACTTGATTGCAAAAGTATTGTCGATAAAAAAGGCAGCAGACTTGTCTTGTTTCTCTTGTAAATCCTCAAGTATATTCCTTCCTAAGCCAAACTATCTCTTTTGTTGCTTCCACAACAACCACATATTATGCCTCGGTTGTCAAATCTACTAGAATTGATTGTTTACATGATCTCCAAGTGATAGTTGTTTATCCAAGACTCATTATGTATCCAAAAGTAGAAACTCCTATTTCTTTGTCACCTTCAAATTTTGAATCAGAGTACCCAATATTTTGGATTCATCCACCTTAAAGTACTTGATTCTAAAGTCTTGAGTCCCATTCAATTTATTAGAACTCTTTTTGCAGCAGGCTAGTGTCCTTCACAAGGTTTGTGCATGATCCTTGAAAGGATGTTGAAACCATATAAATTATCTTGTTTAGTATTGGTAATGTAGACAAGGATTCCCACAATCTCTCGGTACTTGGTTGCATCCTTGAATTATTTTCCTTCATTCCATGTGAGCTTCAACTTTTCGTCTAGTGGAGTTGAGAGAGGGTTGCAAACTGCATTGCAAAATATGTTCAATAATTCTCCAACATATTTCTTCTGGGAGATTAATATGTACTTAGGATGTTGATTCACTTCAATTCCCAAGTAGTAGTGATGGTGTCCCAAATATATCATTTCAAATACCTTCTTCAAATATTTCTTTATAGATGCAATAAAACTTTCATTATTCCCTGTCATCAAAAGGTCATCTACATACACCACAAGAAACACAAAATATATTTCAACTTTATTGACAAACAACGTTGCATCATCAAGATTATAATGTTTGAAATTTAACATCAGAAGATGCTCGGTTATTTTTTCATACCATGAGTGAGTTGCTTGTTTTAGGCTATACAACTACTTGATGAGTTCACATACCTTATCTTGTTTTCATTTCACAACAAAGCCTTATGGACGAGACATGAATACATTCTCTTTCAAGTCTCCATTCAAGAAAGTTGTTTTCACACCCATCTAATGAACTTTCCACCCATTTTGTGTAGCCAAAGACAATAAGGTGTGGATGGTATCCCATTTTGTTGTCGGAGAGAACATATCTTCATAGTAAATTCCTTCTTTATGTGCATAGTATTTCACCAAAATCCTCTCATTATGCTTGTCAAGTGAGCCATTTGATATATATATATTTTTTGTATACCCACTTGTATCCAATTGGTTCGGTTCCAACTGGAGGGTCAAATAGCTTCCAGGTCCCATTCTTTATGAGAAAAACATACTCATTTTGCATGGCTTCTTTCCACCCATCACAAGTAGCGGCATCTTAAAAGGAAGTTAGTTCAAAGTTAGCATATAAATTAAATTCACAATTAAATGGTTGAGACATGTATGTTATCACCTGAGTTATTTTCGTCTCCTCCATATTCTTGTATGGTTGAACTTCTTGTTCCCGTCTTTCCAACTTCATCCAGATGGACACTTTCAAGTGTCTTTTTGGCCCATTTCAAAACTTTCTTGGATGTCCGAGGTTGATCAGTTGGTAGTGATTCATTTCTTCAAGATTTAATCTTCCAATCCTCCCAATCGCATAATCGATTTGAACTCTTGTTTAGGTGAAGTGGCAGGAGCTTCTTCTTCGTGAGTTTCTTCATGAGGGGGTGTTGGTGATTCAAAAGGAAATTCCAGAGATTGATCCAAGATAGGGATTCCTTCTTGAAGATGTGGGATGTCATTATCCTCTTCATAATATGTATTTATATGGGAAAATGTTTCCAGATGATCAAGCTGTCTTTCAATAGACTTGTCATTTTTATTAATTTCAAGAAAAATAACATCTCTCGAAATAATAAAATTCTTGTTTACCTCATCATAAAGATGATATTCCTTGGAGGTGTCTGAATACCCTAAGGAAATGCATTTTTTTTACTTTGAGCACCAATCATGTCTCTTTGTTCCTTTGGTATCAAGGCATAGCAGATGGAACCAAAGACCCTAAGATGCCTCATCAAAGGGATGCGTCCAACCACATTTCAAGTGGAGTCTTGTTTTCAAGAGAATGGGATGGAATTCTATTTCTCAAATAGACTGCACATAACACTGCATCATCCTAAAACATCAATTTGACATTCTTGAAAAACATCATAGAGTATACCATATTCATTATGGTTCTATTCATTCTTTCTTCCACGCCATTTTCTTGATGGTTGTAAGGAACTGTAGTTTGATGTGAAATCCCATGTTGATGAATATAGTCTTCAAAATCATTAGAGGTGTATCCTTTTCCATTATAGGACGAAGTGTGCCAATATGATATTGTGCTTGATATTCTATCCATGCATGAAAATTTTGAAAGTTTGAAATGCTTTATATTTTGTCTTTAACAAGTATACCCAACACATTTTAGTGTAGTCATCAACAAAGGTCATGAGATATTTATTACCATTGGAAAAAGGAATAGGCATGGAGCCACATAAGTCAAAGTGAATCAAATCTCACTTTCTACATGCTCTAAATTTTGACTCTTGAAATGGATACTTACTATGTTTTCCTAATATGTATGCATCACATTTGTTCATATTCTTAGGAATGGTGGGAAAACCAAAGACACCATTCTTTCTTAGCAAGCAAAGGCTGTTGTAATTTAGATGACCATGTCTTGCATGCCATGAAAAAACAGATGATAGATTACATTCTTCATGCTGAGAGAGGTAGGAAAAGTTCTAATCTCTTGCAAATGAACCTTTCATCTTCAATAGTTTTCCATCTTCATATCCAGTTATGATGACCCGGTTGTCAAAGGGCTTCCTTATATCTACGATTCCATTGAACATGTGGATGGAATGGCCTTACCATCGAATCCACACTAAGGTTAGCATGCTTATTTGCAACTATGGAATATAGAGAACATTATGTAACAAAAAGTCAAGGAATCCAGAAAATTTTATCCATATGGATCCAATTCCCTTTGGTTTGAGTCTATATTTGTCTACAAAATACACTATGCCATATGCATTGCCATCCAATTCTTCAAAACAATGTTTTCTAAATGTTATGTGGGATGTTGCACCAGTATTAAGCATCCAAGCATCTTTTTAAGATGAAAAATATGTGATTTCATTAATTCCAATATTACAATGTGCAACTACACAATGAGCAAATTTAGGATCTTTACCGGCCTCTTGGCTTTTACTTTTGTCTTCTTTATTCCGGTTGTGTTTGTTTGATGGATTCCTAAGGGGGACAACATTGATATGTTTCATTTGCATTTGGACTTTCTTCTTCCTCGTCCTCTTATGTTTTTCTCTCCCTTGGAAGAGACTTTTGACTAATTCTTTTTTTAACAAGGAAAAGGATATTTATTGCTCCAACTATAGATGCAAAAGGATGTCTATTTTGCAACTTTCACCTGCAAATAAATAGAGGTTTGGAAGAAGGATAAAATGTGCAAGTCTAAGTCTCTGCCACCTTATTTACAAAAAAAATCATTACCGTTTCAGCACACTATATAAAATTTCTGCAAAATCTATCCTATTTATGCAGACTCTATACTTCTTCTACAAACAATTTATAAAGAATAAACCCTAGAACTTGAAATGATGACCACCTTATAAATGAGGCAATCCCTAACATTCACTCTAAGACAATAAAACTTGAGACTTCAAAATTTTACTTTCTTCAAAAATAAGAATGGGTGAACAACAATTCATATTGTAGTATTGAGATTGATTTAGTGTGCACTCTTGACCCTAATCATTGATGGTTTGTATAATAGGGCTTGTAAGGATTTCAAAATAGATCGGTTGGCGAGGGTATAACCCAATATCACCCCCTTAACTCTTTCATTGTCTCACATTCTTCAAACCAAACATAATATGGGAATTAGAACATATATAATTAGATTTAAACAAATGCAATGGAGTTGATTGAAATGAAACAAGAATACAAGTTGAACAAAGTGACTATACCCACAACCGTTGCACACTATTTGATCAACCACAAAATTAGGGTTTTCAACATCACTCAGTTTTCAATGTAGATATATTATTTAACGGTCTTGGCTCGACGTATTAACTGTTGTCACGATGCCTTCATAGCTCCTCTACTTGTTGAAATTCAAATTCAACGCAGTCTTCAATTTGTAGCAGATGGTACCAATAGAAAGTGTTCTCTAGTAAGGGATCGAAAATCATAGTCACAACAATAGTAAACACTTTAGCGTATTTCACTCCAGGTTCACCATTGTGGGAGAGATCACTTGCATCATGAATTTGCACAAATAGAGTGTTCTAACTCCACGTAGTCACAATTATTTGGATAGAAAACACAACAATGGAAGAGTGAACTAGGGTTTATGTGACAAGAATCCTTCACAATGAAAGCTACATAATAGTCTTCAATAGTTGTAATACCAATGATCATCAATTTGTAGAGAATCTCCACACTATGAAACAAGGAGGAGGAGCGCAACACCACATTTCCACGATGTTTTAAAGAAATAGTGATACACATAACTAAACAAAGAGCCAAAATTTAATGCAACTCCATATGTGTCATGTTAGAACCTATGCTAAATGTTGAGGATTTTTACTGATGGGTTAGCACTATTTTGGGCTAAGTAGTTGGCAAGGGACCAGGCCAGTGAAAGGAGGAGTAAGGTTTGAAGATTTATTATCATAAGACCTCGAAGGATGGTAATAAGATTCTGCAGGTATTTTAAGGGGTCATTCCCAGGTTGGAAATGAAAAGTAATTGAGAAAAATTATAGATTTGAACCTCGCATAGGTGTGTAAGTGAGAAAATCCGTTCTAGGTATAAAGTGACAAAAATGAAGGGTTTAAATGCATACGTAGAGAATATCAATGGTTGATTAATAATTCCGCCAAGGTAAGATGTACATGCCCGAGAAATTTTGGTAAGGACGGAGACGGGTTAACTTACAGGCAAAGTTAGCTATTGGATGGATAGAGGAAGATAGATCCATAGTGGAAATCAATTCCGCTAGGACAACCTGCACGGGATAAGGAACTTTTAAAAATTTGCGCCATTGCTTAAAGGTATGCATGTTTTGAAGGAGAGGATCTAATCGAATATTAGATCTATGGTAGAGAGTTATTTCGCAAATCCAACATGCACGAAGAAAAAAAAATCTCCAACTCTGTGGAATCGGGTAGAGACCATAATTTTCAACGACCCAGATTACCCTAGTCTCGTATCGACGTCGGAGATGGATTCCGCTGGTCCAACTTGTGCATCGCGATCAAATTTTTGAAATCAGTGGAATTTGGCAGGGGTCGTGGGATTCAACGATCCATATCTACGCCCTCTCATGATCTATGGCGGGGTTTAATTCTACTCCTGCAAAATTAACATGGATAACCTTCCCCTCAAATCAGCGGAATTCGTTAGGGGCCGCAGGTTTCGACGGTCATGATTAGCTCTCGATTCCAGATTGACAACAACAATGGATTCTGATGATGCAAGGTGGACGACAGATAAGAATGGCCAGGTTCAATGAAATCTAGTGGGATTTGCGTGATCCGACGACCATGATGAGGATTCGTTGAGATCGATGATGGAGGCGTATTCCGCTAAGGGAAGCAGTAAGGAAAATAAGGAGGACAGTATAACAGAGAAAAAGACCGATGGACTAATTATTATATAAATGATATAAAAAATTTTCACCCTAAAAATCGACAAATTATTATATAAACGATATAAAATCATTGGAAATTAAAATATTTTTTGAAAAATATCGCCAATCATTTTATAGTTGGTGTTTTAAGAATTGGTAATATTCGCCAACATTTATACACTTTTAAATAAGTATGGTTCCTTAAAATCATCCCTGCCTAATTCACAACAAATGAAATTATAAAGCTTTTGATAGACTTGGTATGGCACTTATTCATGGCAAAATTGCGAAGATGCGCCCGAACCTACATTACCTGTCCTAAAGCGCTCCTAATATTCACCTAAAATTGGTGTCTTCCATTGGTTGAATCAAAAGTCGTTCTCTGCATTATTGGTATTAACTGATCTAACTACTAGCTCTTTCAATTTGACCAATCATCCAAATAATGAATCCTGTTTTGGATTTGAAACGTCAAAAAAAAACAACAGTAAATATTTCGAATAAAAAATCATTAAAACATTTATTTTTTTTACTTTTCCTAAACATTTTTATTCTTCATAATTTATTTTCTTATATCCAATGCACCTTATCGAACAAAATTATCCAACATTAAGTCTTTGAAATTTTCCAAATATCTTTAATTGCAATTTCTTTGATAAAGCCAAAAGTAAACACCAAACCCATGGGTCCTACATACATACAATGTATGAGTGTAATGTGATTTGTTTTCATTTCAAGAGGTCCACATCATGTACTTTTCATGTGAATAGACTTCATTTTCTAATTGATTCCGTGAATGTGTTCGCAACTTGTTGGTGGCGTTGTCAAGGTGCAACGACTGACAAGACAAGGAGGATGAGTTGGACCATACACTTTGCAAAATGACTCAACAAGGTTGAAAATGGAACAGTATGAATTGTTGAATTAATTAATAATAAAACATACTATTTTTTTTAACTTAAGTTATTTGGAAATAATTAAAGATAAAGAATAATTAATATTTTTTATTTTTATTTTGATTAAAAGTATATTTCAAAAATATATCACAACAATAACAATAGCAACAATCTATTTTTGAGGTCACAATTAAGTTGAACACCAATTTGGTGTATGTGACCTTGTTTGTAGGATAAGATACATCTTCTATGTAGCAATGTAACTGCTAAAGTTTACATAGTTTATATATTTATCATTTTATATTCATGATCATGATTCATTATGATTCCCAAATATTTAAACTTCAAATGAGTGAGATGAAAGATGGTCTCAGTAACGGCGATAAGCTTCAAGCAAACTCTTTTCATGTCCAATGAAGCCTATGAACTCAGAATGTTTGTTTTTGGTGGTGTCTTGAACTTTCATATGAGATGTTGTAAAATTTGCTTGTTTTATCTTGATGTTTGCTGTGGATGTTATTTTTAAATAAACATAAAATCAATAAATCTATTGAGGTAATAAGATTTATGTATACTAAAATTATGTATGGTTTATTTGAAGTATAGATGTATGAATGTAACAAGTTTAGTGAGAAAGTTAAATGTTTTAGAACTTTATATGTTTTTGTTTATCATTATTGGAATTTGGATTTTTGTCAAAATTACAAATTGTTGTTTTTAATGTAAAAATTGATTCAACGTTCTTAAGTATCCCTATTACAAGTACATAGTGCAATGTTTTATTTAAAAAAAGAAGGATTGCAATTTTATAGATTTCAACAAAAAAAACACATGTTTTAGGGATTTTCAACCATTCATATATCTTGTATATCTCATATATTTATGATAGACATTCGCCATCTAAACCCAATTGGGAAAAACTTCCAAACAATTTTACATCCGATTGCTAATAACCAATAAAACATCACGATTTTATAGCATAAAGTCATGAGAAAAAAGTTAAGTGACCCAAAAAGTGTATCCTTGGTGTTTTTAGAAATTAAAAAGGTCCTCGATCATGCTCCTCAAAGATGCTTTATGAAACCGTCTAGAAAAAAAAATTATAGTGAAAATTCCAAGATAATCCTGCTTTTTATCCTTTGTTAATGGATGGTGGTCTTAGGACCATGATCATTATCCCCTTTCAGATGGAATCATTGACTGAAGTAAACAAACCATCTACTAATACACTTCATAATGTTGTGTGTCGCATATCTCATATTTAACAAAATTGATTAAAGTAACTATCCCTTTCAACCGTTTTATTAATTTTACTATTAGATTTTATATCCTTGTTTTCATAAGAAAATACTCAATATACTTATATGTGAATAATAAGTAATGTCTTTTTGCATGTGGTTCATATCCTTAGCAGATAGAGGGCTCGCTATGCCCACGATAAGAAGTCTTAAGGGGCCCACCAAAAGGGCCCTCACCCTATCAGCTACAGGTTTGTGAGCCTAATCTTAAAGGACTCAGAAAATTGAACCTACGACCTTGATTACTTCGATCTTGGATTCTAAATCACTTACTAATTAAACAAACATTTTTAACCATATAAATAAATTTTTGTTTTTGTTTTTTGGTGATATATTTCATGTTTATGATTTTCATAATAATGCTCTCGTTTCTTTTTATCTCGAGTGGAACTTATTTTATCTTCATACTTAAAGTGGAAATTGTTAATTGATTTGAAAGGCACTTTCCAAAAAGTTATCTAACACTTTTGTGAGAAAAACAAGGATAATCCTATAACGAGGATGAGAGAACTGATATTTGAAGATAAAGATGAGCATCTATTAACTTCATAAGATATATCCATCTTTAAACTTCAATGTTTTTTTATATTTACTTACATGGCTAAGCACTTTGTATGGGTGCTAAGCACTTTGTATGGGTGAGAAAATTGGAATTTGCCTAATCTAACAACATTGTGGAGTGAGATAATTGGAAAATGATTATTCCCAACCATGTTACATTTGGTTTAGACCTTTGTTAAAGGTCCATTGTGTTGGATATGCCATTTATATGATTACAAGACATTTGTCATTAGTGGGATTTCTCATGCAATGTGTTTGGTTGTACTTTATCCAAAACAAAAGAAGCATAAATGTTTCATGCTTTATTGTCATTTAAAAATGTGCAAGAATATATGTATCAATCTTTGTCGACTATACTTTTGTTTTTTTAATAGTGTATGCTTTGTATGTTTGGTTCAAGTTCTTTGAAGAATTCAATATTAATATTAATGATGTGTTTGAATTTTTTTTAAAAGAAATGCATATAATATAATATTAAAATTAATGATATGGAAATAATGTTGTTTGTTGGATTGTGGTTTATGGTTTAGTGATGGAAAAATAAAATTGTTATAATTATTTTAATTTTTTATTTTATTTTATATTATTTTATTTAAGAATCTTCAAAATAATTTGTTTTAAGAAATTGACTTTATTTTAATTAAAAATATGATTCTTATTGTAAAATATGTTGGAGAATTAGAATAAATGTAGATTAGAGAGATAGTATTTTAAAAATGAGGTAGTGATTAAAGATATTGTTACCATAATTAAGCATAACCAAATATAGTTCAATATACATAACAATGTAAGAAACCAAAATATTTCTATACATAATACATTATAATACTTGTTTTTAAATTGACCTATAGGGCCATCTTTTTATAGCACCAAGATGTATTCAGCTCCCTTGAAATGGGAAGATGAGGTTCACATAGATTGGTGAGGGTACATAACAATCTCTATGATTTTTTCCTTTCTCTATGCACTAGTTGAGTGCTTTGTTATATGATATATCATTTTTTAGATTATATGCATAGGGTAAGTCATTAATCTATAATTTTGGTCATCCTTATCTTTATCCCAATCCGAATCGATGGAATTAGCTAATTGATTTAATTTGTTTTGCAATATTGTATACCAAGTTGGTAATTTCCCTTGATATAACAAAGTTAAACAATTCTCTTTGCAACATAT
>LPNX011053315.1:73480-169686 GCA_001517045.1 Pseudotsuga menziesii
TCTATGTCCCAATCCGAGTCGATGGAATTAAGTAATTGATTCAATTTGTTATTGCAATATTGTATATCAAGTTGGTAAGTTCCCTTGATATAACAAATAGTTCTCTTTGCAACATGCCTAAGTCAACTTTTGGAAGACGAACTTTAAGTATCAAGTGAATTAGATTTGACTTACTCATGTTACATATGATATCCATGTGTTTATCAAAACAATGTTTATTTTGTGATTAAAAAATGTCAAATGATATGCAATAATTCTCTTGAGTTGCAACATGGTGATGAGGTTGCACTTTTTGGTTGAATGGTTGTTCAAAGTTTGAGTTATGCCTTGGTTTGTGGTTCCATAAGATGCCTATCAAGATTTGCGATGATATGTGTTCACATTGTGAGCCTTATGCATTGAGATTTGTTGCACCAATAAATATTCATTATTCCTTTCTTCCTAGAGGTTTCACCTACAATTTGTCGGGGACAACTCTTGTTCTTGCTATAGGATAAAGCATAGGAAACTACCTTGAGAAGATAAACATATATTATCTTATCTTGATATCCACTAGCATTTTATTGATTTATATTAATGTATATTCTTACATGGAACCACCATAATGGGGTATTCTTTTGGACAAGCCGAGAGATGGAAACCGAGGAATTGAAATACACCATTCTCAAGGTTTTTATCAAAGGTTTTTATCAATTCAATATTTAGGGTTTGACAATTACGTATCAGGTTATTAAATATAAGTTTTGGCATAGACAGTGAACATAGGTTTTTGTGATAATAAGATTAATTTCACCAAACTATTATAGGCACATCTTTGTGCTTCATAGTGAAAAACACTAATACTATGCAACTTTCAAGCATTGAAGAGGAATTAACATAATGGGTATGTTATATAGGATAATGACCTCATAGAAACAAACACAACAAAGAAAGCCAATTTTCAATCTCGGTTGATTGGTTCCTAGACATTTATATCACACATTGAAAACATTGCTTTGAGTAAACGAAATTGCACTAGTTACAATATCTACGGTTTGCATTTAATATTTCTAGTGCATTAAGATCTTAAACAACCTACATATCATCATACCATGCATCATGATATTTTTTTAAATGAGTAATGCTTTCTAGTACATCATTATAGAATATGGGCATAAACTTCTAGTGCTTAATTTGCATATTATTCAGCACACCATACTTTGATTCTATAAAAAAAATTTACTTAATTCATTTATGTTTTTGTCACATCAACACATCAATTAGATAAACGTAAAGTTAAGAAAAAATACATTCCATTAAGCATCTGGAGTGGTTTGATGAGTGTTAAATATCTTGAAGGAAAAAATGTTGTGGAGTGGATCAGATATCAAGCAAAATATTGATCCATATCTTCAAATTTTTGGATAGGACTTTGTAATTCCTTTCATATTATTGGGAATTGGATTTCCTAGAGGATTGGGGATGGAAACCAGGTTCGTATTGGCCGAGATGCCTAGGTGGGAGGTGCTCCTAATGTTCGTCTTTATAGGGAATTCTTGGAGGTCTTGCATTCTAGAGGTATTGTTTACCTATCACATGTGGCTATGGTCCTCGGTTTCATTTCAAATAATCAAATATGGTTGGATAACAAGGAGTTGGGGATGATTGTGCCATTGGCTGGAAAATGGTCCAATTTTGTGAATTCCCTATATAAGGTGGGTATCTTGCTTCAGCAAGGGGAAAATAATTTAGTTTGGACCTATAACAATTCTAATGGTAAGGTTTTTGTGAAGTTATATTACTAGTCTCTATTCTTCTCAGACATGGAAGGTGATGTTAGCTGGTGGAATAAGGATATTTGGTTGTCGAAGGATACTTTTAAGATCAAGTTATTTTTTTGGTTAGCTTTATCTAATAAGATCTTAACTTTGGATAATACTCAGAAGAGAGGTTGTTTCGGTCTTGGCGTATATATTATTTGTAATGAGTTGAAGGAATGTGTTCAACATATTTTTCCGACTTCTCTTTTGTTGGTTTGTTGCGGAGGATTTTGAAAAGGGTTTTGAGATTCAGTGGAAAATGGGGAAAAATGTCTCTTGTGGAATTCCTAGAAAATTGGTTTGATGTTTATATGGATGATCATTTCAAGGAATTCCGATATATGTGTGTTGGTACATTTGGATCCATAGGAATCAAATTAGTTTTAAAAATAAATCCCCTAGCATCCAGTGGGATTCCCATTAAATTCTCAAACTACTTGCAGAAAGGAATTCATTGGTAATGTCAGAATAAATCCATATACTTTTATTGATTGATAAATCCCTTATTTATATAATACATGTTCCTGTTGGAATTCGAATTCCAACATACTCTTTGGATTCCCAAGGACACAATTCATCTTCTTAAAACCATTTACACAGTATTTACAAATTAGTTCAGTGGAACCATAATCTCGTAGGATTAGGTTTCCATCATTCCCCCCTTAATCTAAAGGGGTGTTTGTGAGTCTAAGAACGTTTCAAAACCTTTTAAACTTTTCTCTTCCAAGTGCTTTGGTGAAGATGTATGAAATTTTCTCATTCATGGAACAATGCCATAAATGGAATGTCTTGGCCCCTACATGATGTCAAATTAGATGCTACTTTGTGTTGATGTTCTTGATTCGATCATGGAATTTTGGATTCTTGTCCAACTTGATTGCAAAAGTATTGTCAATAAAAAAGGGAGCAGACTTGTCTTTTTTCTCTTGTAAATTCTCAAGTATATTCCTTCCTAAGCCAAACTATCTCTTCTGTTGCTTCCACAACAACCACATATTATGCTTCGGTTGTCAAATCTACTAGAATTGATTGTTTACATGATCTCCAAGCGATAGTTGTTGATCCAAGACTCATTATGTATCCAGAAGTAGAAACTCCTATCTCTTTGTCACCTTCAAATTCTGAATCAGAGTACCCAATATTTTGGATTCATCCACCTTAAAGTACTTGATTCTAAAGTCTTAGAGTCCCATTCAAGTTGTTAGAACTCTTTTTGCAGCAGGCTAGTGTCCTTCACAAGGTTTGCGCATGATCCTTGAAAGGATGTTGAAACCATATGAATTATCTTGTTTAGTATTGGTAATGTAGACAAGGATTCCCACAATCTCGCGGTACTTGGTTGCATCCATGAATTATTTTCCTTCATTCCATGTGAGATTCAACTTTTTGTCTAGTGGAGTTGAGAGAGGGTTGCAAACTGCATTGCAAAATATGTTCAATAATTCTCTAACATATTTCTTCTGGGAGATGAAGATGTACTTAGGATGTTGATTCACTTCAATTCCCAAGTAGTAGTGAAGGTGTCCCAAATATATCATTTCAAATACCTTCTTCAAATATTTCTTTATGGATGCAATATAACTTTCACTATTCCCTGTCATCAAAAGGTCATCTACATACACCACAAGAAACAAAAAATATATTTCAACTTTATTTACAAACAACGTTGCATCATCAAGATTATAATGTTTAAAATTTAACATCAGAAGATGCTCGGTTATTTTTTCATACCATGAGTGAGTTGCTTGTTTCAGGCTATACAACTACTTGATGAGTTCACATACCTTATCTTCTTTTCATTTCACAACAAAGCCTTATGGACGAGACATGAATACATTCTCTTTCAAGTCTCCATTCAAGAAAGTTGTTTTCACACCCATCTAATGAACTTTCCACCCATTTTGTGTAGCTAAAGACAATAAGGTGTGGATGGTATCCCATTTTGTTATGGGAGAGAACATATCTTCATAGTAAATTCCTTCTTTATGTGCATAGTATTTCACCAAAATCCTCTCATTATGCTTGTCAAGTGAGCCATTTGATCTGTATTTTTTTTTGTATACCCACTTGTATCCGATTGGTTCGGTTCCAACTGGAGGGTCAAATAGCTTTCAGGTCCCATTCTTTCCGAGCAAAACATACTCATTTTGCCTGGCTTCTTTCCACCCATCACAAGTAGCGGCATCTTAAAAGGAAGTTAGTTCAAAGTTAGCATATAAATTAAATTCACAATTAAATGAGACATGTATGTCATCACCTGAGTTATTTTCGTCTCCTCCATCTTCTTGTATGGTTGAACTTCTTGTTCCCGTCTTTCCAACTTCATCCAGATGGACACTTTCAAGTGTCTTTTTGGCCCATTTCAGAACTTTCTTGGATGTCCAAGGTTGATCAGTTGGTAATGATGCATTTCTTCAAGATTTAATCTTCTAATCCTCCCAATCACATAATCGATTTGAACTCTTGTTTAGGTGAAGTGGCAGGAACTTCTTCTTCGTGAGTTTCTTCATGAGGGGGTGTTGGTGCTTCAAAAGGAAATTCCAGAGATTGATCCAAGATAGGGATTCCTTCTTGAAGATGTGGGATGTCATTATCATCTTCATAATATGTCTTTATATGGGAAAATGTTTCCAAATGATCAAGCTGTCTTTCAATAGACTTGTCATTTTTATTAATTTCAAGAAAAATAACGTCTCTCGAAATAATAAAATTCTTGTTTACCTCATCATAAAGATGATATTCCTTGGAGGTGTCTGAATACCCTAAGGAAATGCATTTTTTTTACTTTGAGCACCAAGCATGTCTCTTTGTTCCTTTGGTATCAAGGCATAGCAGATGGAACCAAAGACCCTAAGATGCCTCATCAAAGGGATGCGTCCAACCACATTTCAAGTGGAGTCTTGTTTTCAAGAGAATGAGATGGAATTCTATTTCTAAAATAGACAGCACATAACACCGCATCATCCTAAAACATCAATTTGACATTCTTGAAAAACATCATAGAGTGTACCATATTCATTATGGTTCTATTCATTCTTTCTTCCACACCATTTTCTTGATGGTTGTAAGGAACTGTAGTTTGATGTGAAATCCCATGTTGATGAATATAGTCTTCAAAATCATTAGAGGTGTATCCTTTTCCATTATCAGTACGAAGTGTGCCAATATGATATTGTGCTTGATATTCTATCCATGCATGAAAATTTTGAAAGTTTGAAATGCTTTATATTTTGTCTTTAACAAGTATACCCAACACATTTTAGTGTAGTCATCAACAAAGGTCATGAGATATTTATTACCATTGGAAAAAGGAATAGGCATGGAGCCACATAAGTCAGAGTGAATCAAATCTAACTTTCTAAATTTTGACTCTTGAAATGGATACTTACTATGTTTTCCTAATATGTATGCATCACATTTGTTCATCTTCTTAGGAATGGTGGGAAAACCAAAGACACCATTCTTTCTTAACAAGCAAAGGCTGTTGTAATTTAGATGACCATGTTTTGCATGCCATGACAAAATAGATGATAGATTACATTCTTCATGCTGAGAGAGGTAGGAAAAGTTCTAATCTCTTGCAAATGAACCTTTCATCTTCAATAGTTTTCCATCTTCATATCCAGTCATGATGACCTGGTTGTCAAACGACTTCCTTATATCTACAATTCCATCGAACATGTGGATGGAATGGCCTTACCGTCGAATCCACACTAAGGTTAGCATGCTTATTTGCAACTATGGAATATAGAGAACATTATGTAGCAAAAAGTCAAGGAATCCAATTTTTTTTATCCATATGGATCCAGTTCCCTTTGGTTTGAGTCTATATTTGTCTACAAAATACACTAGGCCATATGCATTGCCATCCAATTCTTCAAAACAATGTTTTCTAAATGTTATGTGGGATGTTGCACC
This sequence comes from Pseudotsuga menziesii, assembly GCA_001517045.1. Classification (NCBI taxonomy): domain Eukaryota; kingdom Viridiplantae; phylum Streptophyta; class Pinopsida; order Pinales; family Pinaceae; genus Pseudotsuga; species Pseudotsuga menziesii. The sequence continues at coordinate 79,198 of LPNX011053315.1, forward strand.
AGTATTAAGCATCCAAGCATCTTTGTAAGATGAAAAATATGTGATTTCATTAATTCCAATATTACAATGTGCAACTACACAATGAGCAAATTTAGGATCTTTACCGGCCTGTTGGCTTTTACTTTTGTCTTCTTTATTTCGGTTGTCTTTGTTTGATGGATTCCTAAGGGGGCCAACATTGATATGTTTCATTTGCATTTGGACTTTCTTCTTCCTCGTCCTCTTATGTTTTTCTCTCCCTTGGAAGAGACTTTTGACTAATTCTTTTTTAACAAGGAAAAGGATATTTATTGCTCCAACTATAGATGCAAAAGGATGCATCTTTTGCAACTTTCACCTGCAAATAAATAGAGTTTTGGAAGAAGGATAAAATGTGCAAGTCTAAGTCTCTACCACCTTATTTACAAAAAAAATTATTACCGTTTCAGCACACTATATAAAATTTCTGCAAAATCTATCCTATTTATGCAGACTCTATACTTCTTCTACAAACACTTTATAAAGCATAAACCCTAGAACTTGAAATTATGACCACTCTATAAATGATTCAATCCCTAACATTCACTCTAAGACAATAAAACTTGAGACTTCAAAATTTTACTTTCTTCAAAAATAAGAATGGGTGAACAACACTTCATATTGTAGTATTGAGACTGACTTAGTGTGCACTCTTCACCCTAATCATTGATGGTTTGTATAATAGGGCTTGTAAGGATTTCAAAATAGATCGGTTGGTGAGGGTATAACTCAATATCACCCCCTTAACTCTTTCATTGTCTCACATTCTTCAACCCAAACATAATATGGGAATTAGAATGTATATAATTAGATTTAAACAAATGCAATGGAGTTGATTGAAATGAAACAAGAATACAAGTTGAACAAAGTGACTATACCCACAATCGTTGCACACTATTTGATCAACCACAAAATTAGGGTTTTCAACATCACTCAGTTTTCAATGTAGATATATTATTTAACGGTCTTGGCTCGACATATTAACTGTTGTCACGATGCCTTCATATCTCCTCTACTTGTTGAAATTCAAATTCAACGCGGTCTTCAATTTGTAGCAGATGGTACCAATAGAAAGTGTTCTCCAGTAAGGGAGCGAAAATCATAGTCACAACAATAGTAAACACTTCAGCGTATTTCACGTCAGGTTCACCATTGTGGGAGAGATCACTTGCATCATGAATTTGCACAAATAGAGTGTTCTAACTCCATGTAGTCACAATTATTTGGATAGAAAACACAACAATGGAAGAGTGAACTAGGGTTTATGTGACAAGAATCCTTCCCAATGAAAGCTACATAATAGTCTTCAATAGTTGCAATACCAATGAACATCAATTTGTAGAGAATCTCCACACTATGAAACAAGGAGGAGGAGCGCAACACCACATTTCCACGGTGTTTTAAAGAAATAGTGATACACACAACTAAACAAAGAGCCAAAATTTAATGCAACTCCATATGTGTCATGTTAGAACCTATGCTAAATTTTGGGGATTTTTACTGATGGGTTAGCACTATTTTGGGCTAAGTAGTTGGCAAGGGACCAAGCTAGTGAAAAGAGGAGTAAGGTCTAAAGATTTATTATCATAAGACCTCGAAGGATGGTAATAATATTTTGCAGGTACTTTGAGGGGTCATTCCCAGGTTGGAAATGCAAAGTAATTGAGAAAAATTATAGATTTGAACCTTGCATAGGTGTGTAAGTGAGAAAATACGTTCTAGGTATAAAGTGACAAAAATGAAGGGTTTAAATGCATACTTAGATAATATCAATGGTTGATTAATAATTCCACCAAGGTAAGATGTACATGCCCGAGAAATTTTGGTAAGGGCGGAGACGGGTTAAATTATAGGCAAATTTAGCTTTTGGATGGATAGAGGAATATAGATCCACGGTGGAAATCAATTCCACTAGCACAACCTGCACGGGATAAGGAACTTTTAAAAATTTGCGGAATTGCTTAAATGTATGCACGTTTCGACGGAGAGGATCTAATCAAAGATTAGATCTATGATAGAGAGTGATTTCGCAAATCCAACATGCACGGAGAAAAAAAAATCTCCAACTCTGTGGAATTGGGTAGAGACCATAATTTTCAACGACCCAGATTACCCTGGTCTTGTATCTATGTCGGAGATGGATTCCGCTGGTCCAACTTGTGCATCGCGATCAAATTTTTGAAATCAGTGGAATTTGGTAGGGGTCGTGGGATTCAACGATCCATATCTACGCCCTCTCATGATCTACGGTGGGTTTTAATTCTACTCCTATAAAATTAATGTTGATAACCTTCCCCTCAAATCAATGGAATTCGTTAGGGGTCGCAGGTTTCGACGGTCATGATCAGCTCCCAAATCTAGATCGACAACGACAATGGATTTCAATGATGCAAGGTGGATGACATATAAGAATGGCAAAGTTCAATGAAATCTGGTGGGATCTGCGTGATCCGATGACCATGATGAGGATTCGTCGAGATCGACGGTGGAGGCGTATTCCGCTAAGGGAAGCAGCAAGGAAAATAAGGAGGATGGTATAACAGAGAAAAAGACCAATGGAGTAAAAGAAAGCAGGATCGACGGTCCGAGATGAAGGAGGGATGGATGAACGGATGAGAGTTGTTCTCGCCAAAGAAGGTGTGAGCGATATATTATAGAAGAATAATATAATAAATACATGCACATGAATTTAGGTTACTTGTATTGCATTGGATGTCAAGAGAAGGACTGTGCAGAAAACGACCAACTAGGACAAATTTCGTCAAGATACTTGTCAAAAGACAAGGTAGGCCACGTTTCTCCATTACACATCATTAATAAGATGGTTGAGGTGGAAAGGTTAGCTGACCAAAACTTGGAATACGAGAAAATCGAAGAATTCTTTGAAGACGGAGATTCTGATATTTTTGACACCATACTACCGAATGGACCCATAGAAACTATGAAGAACAAGATGAAGCTACTTAGAGACCACAGAACTAATATGCACGGTGTCTATTGGTAATTTTTCTACCTTTTCTCCACTGGCCAAACCCTAAATTTCTTCAAGTTCATCAACTGGTGCGTCATTGGTTACTCTGCTTCTGAAAAGGTGATCATGGACACCTCTAGGTCTAAAATCCTTTGCACAGTCAACCCCCTCATCATTAGAAACACATTGTCCATTCCTGAAGAGTTCAATCAGAAAGATAAAGAATACAATGAAGAAATCATTGTCTAGTGTTTTAGAGAGGCAGTTTTGGAAAAGAAAGAGGCATTCTTTAAAGCCTGTTTCAAACCCGATACTCGGCTAAAACATTGCCCTTAACTTTTAGATTTCGAGGATATCAATGAGGAAACACAGTGTGTCACAACCCTCCTGAGTCAGATTTTAGGGATGGATACCGAAAAATACGTCACAGAGTCTATGATGAGTTTACTCTTCACCCTGAAGACCTGCCCAATTGACTCAGAGGAGCCCAACCGGTCATTCCAAGTTTCTTGCCTCAAGTTTGATGAGTTCCTAGTCAAGAAAATTCACTCTTAGCTAGTGGATTTCCCTAGGACCAAAACCTTTATATTTCAGTCCTACCCGTTGAGAATGTTTCTGTCTTTTAGGGAAGAGAACCTTCATTTTTCAGAAATGGCGATTACAAAGGAAATCAACAATGATTACACCAAGTTCATGAACTTTTTGATGACATAAGTCTATAGTGCCTTCTTCCAGAAACAACTACCCATGGTTTTACCTGAGATGAAGGAAACCCTGCAATCCTCCCCTGACAAGAGTATTGGATATTGGTTCTTATCAAAACAGGGTACAATGATCAGGCTATATGGATTTGTCCACCAACCTTACAGACTGCCTGCCTTTTTGACTCTCAGGGTGTTCTCTTTAGAGATGATCAAACAAAGGCTGATAGTGGAAAATGAACACTTCCTGAGTTTTAGGAAGTCTTCAGATATTAAATTTCTTTGGGCTATAGTCCCATTTATCATACAAAACAAGGCGTCTCTCCCACTGGTAGAAAGTATGATAATAGGGACGGGGTTCCCTACTGAGGCTACCATCATTTATGATCCCTATCACATCATATCAAACAAAAGGCAAGCCAACAAAAATAAGCCCTTTGAGAACCATGAGGTGGCAAGCTTGTTTGAGGATGCAAATTGGTCAGATTACTCCCAGAAGAAGTAGGGGAATGATGGTGTGGAGGAGGACCCCACCTCTCCAATGCAGGGAAACAACTCACCTCCACCTAGCACTTCAAGCATGGCCCCAGTAGCAGAGAAGGTTACACCTTTGGATAGTATCTCTAAGCATTCCAACAAGAGGGAATTCTCTAATGCCATGTACACAAAGGAGGAGGACACAACCAACACACCAAAGAAATAGAAGTTTGGATGATGCAGGGAAGCTGGTACAGGTAGCTAGTGGGAAAGGAAAGAAGAAGCAAGTAAAGGTCAAAGGCCCTTCCATTGAGGTTCAATAATATGAATTTTCCCAAACACCTGAAGGATCAAAAACATACATAGGTCTAAGACTGAGCTATTGGAAAAATATAAGGAGAACAAGGACATCACTATGAATGAATCTCTCAAATTATCTGCAGAGGTGAGGAGAGCTTGTAGTCACGAGGTATCTCTGGTTTCTGTCAGATATCACAAGCATAATACATTAAATTTGGCCATAGCTTCTAGAAACAAAGTGATCGAGATGAAGATCAATCTGGATGACATCCCTATGCCAGATATGGTCCACCTTCATAAGCAAATAGGGGATATTATTCACACTGATTTGCTGAAATCAATTCTCAAGATATCCAAACTACATACTATCAAGAGTAGAGTTGAAAATCAATTGAGAAAAAAGAAGGTAGAAAACAGGTCCCACCAGGCTCATATTAGGAAGCTTCAGATAGACTTGTTGCGGGATGAAAACCAAGCTGATAAAGGGGATGGCACAAAAAATTTGTTAAAGGAGAAAGAAAACACCATTCAATTGCTGAAGATTCTGGCTACTCAGTTGATCCAAGCTTCAGATCTATCAGAGCTAGAAAAGGAGAGAGAGAGCTTAAATGGTAAGCTTACAGACTGCCAGACCTGGCTACTGAATTTCACAAAAAGGGAGAAACAATGGCAGAAGGATATGACCCTCATAGTGGAGAGTGAGAAGGCACTCAAGGCTAAATCATATGATCTGGAGAAAAGGTTACAAGAGAAAGAGAAATAACTCAAAAAGGAAGTCACTCCTCCCATCACTGAACCTAGTGAGATCTCCATCGTTCAAGCCCTGACATAGGTAATTCTGAAGGGGTTGGAGCTGACAGGGTTGAAGCACTAGAACAAGAACCTGGAGGGCTTGGAAGTAGAGAGAGAACATGAAAGAAAGAGCTGGGAAGCAACATGTGTAGAATTACAGAGTAAGAATGAAAAACTGGTAAAGCAGGTAATAGGGCCATCAACAGTCCAGGGGAAAAAGCACATAATATGGGATTCCCTCATATCAGAGGCCACCAAGTTGAGACCCTATCTGGATTTCATTCTGGAAAAAGAAAGGCTTATACAGGAAGCCAAGCGGAGTGTAACAAAAAGAAAGGCTTATAGTTTTCCATCTTCATATCCAGTCATGATGACCTGGTTGTCAAACGGCTTCCTTATATCTACAATTCCGTCGAACATGTGGATGGAATGGCCTTACCGTCGAATCCACACTAAGGTTAGCATGCTTATTTGCAACTATGGAATATAGAGAACATTATGTAACAAAAAGTCAAGGAATCCAGAAAATTTTATCCATATGGATCCAATTCCCTTTGGTTTGAGTCTATATTTGTCTACAAAATACACTATGCCATATGCATTGCCATCCAATTCTTCAAAACAATGTTTTCTAAATGTTATGTGGGATGTTGCACCAGTATTAAGCATCCAAGCATCTTTGTAAGATGAAAAATATGTGATTTCATTAATTCCAATATTACAATGTGCAACTACACAATGAGCAAATTTAGGATCTTTACCGGCCTCTTGGCTTTTACTTTTGTCTTCTTTATTCCGGTTGTCTTTGTTTGATGGATTCCTAAGGGGGCCAACATTGATATGTTTCATTTGCATTTGGACTTTGTTCTTCCTCGTCCTCTTATGTTTTTCTCTCCCTTGGAAGAGACTTTTGACTAATTCTTTTTTTAACAAGGAAAAGGATATTTATTGCTCCAACTATAGATGCAAAAGGATGTATATTTTGAAACTTTCACCTGCAAATAAATAGAGTTTTGGAAGAAGGATAAAATGTGCAAGTCTAAGTCTCTGCCACCTTATTTACAAAAAAAATCATTACCGTTTCAGCACACTATATAAAATTTCTGCAAAATCTATCCTATTTATGCAGACTCTATACTTCTTCTACAAACAATTTATAAAGCATAAACCCTAGAACTTGAAATGTTGACCACCTTATAAATGATTCAATCCCTAACATTCACTCTAAGACAATAAAACTTGAGACTTCAAAATTTTACTTTCTTCAAAAATAAGAATGGGTGAACAACACTTCATATTGTAGTATTGAGACTGATTTAGTGTGCACTCTTGACCCTAATCATTGATGGTTTGTATAATAGGGCTTGTAAGGATTTCAAAATAGATTGGTTGGCGAGGGTATAACCCAATATCACCCCCTTAACTCTTTCATTGTCTCACATTCTTCAAACCAAACATAATATGGGAATTAGAACGTATATAATTAGATTTAAACAAATGCAATGGAGTTGATTGAAATGAAACAAGAATACAAGTTGAACAAAGTGACTATACCCACAACCGTTGCACACTATTTGATCAACCACAAAATTAGGTTTTTCCACATCACTTAGTTTTCAATGTAGATATATTATTTAACGGTCTTGGCTCGACGTATTAATTGTTGTCACGATGCCTTCATAGCTCCTCTACTTGTTGAAATTCAAATTCAATGTGGTCTTCAATTTGTAGCAGATGGTACCAATAGAAAGTGTTCTCCAGTGAGGGATCAAAAATCATAGTCACAACAATAGTAAACACTTCAGCGTATTTCACTCCAGGTTCACCATTGTGGGAGAGATCACTTGCATCATGAATTTGCACAAATAGAGTGTTCTAACTCCACGTAGTCACAATTATTTGGATAGAAAACACAACAATGGAAGAGTGAACTAGGGTTTATGTGACAAGAATCCTTCACAATGAAAGCTACATAATAGTCTTCAATAGTTGTAATACCAATGAACATCAATTTGTAGAGAATCTCCACACTATGAAACAAGGAGGAGGAGAGCAACACCACATTTCCACGATGTTTTAAAGAAATAGTGATACACACAACTAAACAAAGAGCCAAAATTTAATGCAACTCCATATGTGTCATGTTAGAACCTATGCTAAATGTTGAGGATTTTTACTGATGGGTTAGCACTATTTTGGGCTAAGTAGTTGGCAAGGGACCAAGCCAGTGAAAGGAGGAGTAAGGTTTGAAGATTTATTATCATAAGACCTCGAAGGATGGTGATAGGATTCTACAGGTATTTTAAGTGGTCATTCCCAGGTTGGAAATGCAAAGTAATTGAGAAAAATTATAGATTTGAACCTTGCATAGGTGTGTAAGTGAGAAAATCCGTTCTAGGTATAAAGTGACAAAAATGAAGGGTTTAAATGCATACGTAGAGAATATCAATGGTTGATTAATAATTCCACCAGGGTAAGATGTACATGCCAGAGAAATTTTGGTAAGGGCGGAGACGGGTTAACTTACAGGCAAAGTTAGCTGTTGGATGGATAGAGGAAGATAGATCCATAGTGGAAATCAATTTCGCTAGGACAACCTGTACGGGATAAGGAACTTTTAAAATTTTGGGGCATTGCTTAAAGGTATGCACGTTTTGACGGAGAGGATCTAATCGAAGATTAAATCTATGATAGAGAGTTATTTCACAAATCCAACATGCACGAAGAAAAAAAAATATCCAACTCTGTGGAATCAGGTAGAGACCATAATTTTCAACGACCCAGATTACCCTGGTCTCGTATCAACGTTAGAGATGGATTCCGCTGGTCCAACTTGTGCATCGCGATAAAATTTTTGAAATCAGTGGAATTTGGTAGGGGTCGTGGGATTCAACGATCCATATCTACGCCCTCTCGTGATATACGGCGGGGTTTAATTCTACTCCTACAAAATTAACACGGATAACCTTCCCCTAAAATCAGTGGAATCCGTTAGGGGCCGCAGGTTTCGACGGTCATGATCAGCTCATGATTCCAGATCGACAACAACAATGCATTCTGATGATGCAAGGTGGACGACAGATAAGAAATGCCAGGTTCAATGAAATCTATTGGGATTTGCGTGATCCGATGACCATGATGAGGATTCGTTGAGATCGATCGTGGAGGCGTATTCCACTAAGGGAAGCAGCAAGGAAAATAAGGAGGACGGTATAACAGAGAAAAATACCGATGGAGTAAAAGAAAGCAAGATCGACGGTCCGAGATGAAGGAGGGACGGATGAACGGATGAGATTTGTTCCCGCCAAAGAAGGCGCGAGCAATATATTATAGAAGAATAATATAATAAATGCATGCACATGAACTTAGGTTACTTGTATGATTCTGTGCATTGGATAGCAAGAGAAGGACTATGCAAAAAATGACCAGCTAGGACATATTTCGTCAAGATACTTGTCAAAAGAAAAGGTAGGCCACGTTTCTCCATTACACATCATATATAACATGGTTGAGGTGGAAAGGTTAGCTGACCAAAACCTGGAATACGAGAAAATCGAAGAATTCTATGAAGACAGAGATTCTGATATTTTTGACACCATACTACTGAATGGACCCATAGAAACTATGAAGAACAAGATGAAGCTACTTATAGGCCATAGAACTAATATGCACGGTGTCTATTGGTAATTTTTCTACCTTTTCTCCACTGGCCAAACCCTAAATTTCTTCAAGTTCATCGACTGGTGCGTCGTTGGTTACTCTGCTTCTGAAAAGATGATCATGGACACCTCTAGGTCTAAAATCCTTTGGACAGTCAACCCCCTCATCATTAGAAACACATTCTCCATTCCAGTGAAGAGTTCAATCAAAAAGCTAAAGAATACAGTGAAGAAATCATTGTCTAGTGTTTTAGAGAGGCAGTTATGGAAAAGAAAGAGGCATTCTTTAAATCTTGTTTCAAACTCGATACTCGGCTAAAACATTGCCCTTAACTTTTAGATTCTGAGGATATCAATGAGGAAACATAGTGTGTCACAACACTCCTGAGTCAGCTTTTAGGGATGGATACCGACAAATACGTCACGGAGCTTATGATGAGTTTACTCTTCACCCTAAGCACCTGCCCAATTGACTCAGAGGATCCCAACTAGTCATTCCAAGTTTCTTGCCTCAAGTTTGATGAGTTCCTAGCCGAGAACATTCACTCTTAGCTAGTGGATTTCCTTAGGACCAAAACCTTTATATTTCAGTCCTACCTATTGAGAATGTTTCTGTCTTTTAGGGAAGAGAACCTTCATCTTTCAGAAATGGCGATTACAAAGGAAATCAACAATGATTACACCAAGTTCATGAACTTTTTGATGACATAAGTATATAGTGCCTTCTTCCAGAAACAACTACCCATGGTGTTACCTGAGATGAAGGAAACCCTGCAATCCTCCCCTGACAAGAGTATTGGAGATTGGTTCTTGTCAAAACAAGGTACAGTGATAAGGCTATATGGATTTGTCCACCAACCTTACAGACTGCCTGCAATTTTTGACTCTTAAGGTGTTCGCTTTAGAGATGATCAAACAAAGGCTGATAGTGGAAAATGAACACTTCCTGAGTTTCAGGAAGTCTTCAGATATTAAATTTCCTTGGGCTATAGTCCCATTTATCATACAAAACAAGGTGTCTCTCCCACTGATAGAAAGTATGATAATAGGGATGGGGTTCCCTGCTGAGGCTACCATCAATTATGATCCCTATCACATCATATCAAACAGAAGGCAAGCCAACAAAAATAATCCCTTTGAGAACCATGAGGTGGCAAGCTTGTTTGAGGATGCAAATTGGTCAGATTACCCCCAGAAGAAGTAAATGAATGATGGTGTGGAGGAGAACCCCACCTCTTCAATGCAGGGAAACAACTCACCTCCACCTAGCACTTCAAGCATGGCCCCGGTAGCAGAGAAGGTTACACCTTTGGATAGTATCTCTGAGCATTCCAATAAGAGGGAATTCTCTAATGCCGTGGACACAGAGGAGGAGGACACAACCAGCACACCAAAGAAATAGAAGTTGGATGATGCAGGGAAGTAGGTTCAGGTAGCTAGTGGGAAAGGAAAGAAGAAGCAAGTAAAGGTCAAAGGCCCTTCCTTTGAGGTTCAATAATATGAATTTTCCCAAACACCTGAAGGATCAAAACCATACATAGGTCCAAGACTGAGCTATTGGAAAAATACAAGGAGAACAAGGACATCACTATGAATGAATCTCTCAAATTATTTGCAGAGGTGAGGAGAGCTTGTGGTCACGAGGTATCTCTGGTTTCTGTCAGATATCACAAGCATAATACATTAAATCTGGCCATAGCTTCTAGAAACAAAGTGATCGAGATGAATATCAATATGGATGACATCCCTATGCCAGATATGGTCCACCTTCATAAGCAAATAGGGGATATTATTCACACTAATTTGCTGAAATCAATACTCAAGATATCCAAATTGCATACTATCAAGAGTAGAGTTGAAAATCAACTGAGAAAAGAGAAGGTAGAAAACAGATCCCACCAGGCTCATATCAAGAAGCTTCAGATAGACTTGTTGCGGGATGAAAACCAAGCTGATAAAGGGAATGGCACAAAAAATTTGTTAAAGGAGAAAGAAAACACCATTCAATTGCTGAAGATTCTGGCTACTCAGTTGATCCAAGCTTCAGATCTATCAAAGCTAGAAAAGGAGAGAGAGAGCTTAAATGGTAAGCTTACAGACTGCCAGACCTGGCTACTGAATTTCACAAAAAGGGAGAAACAATGGCAGAAGGATATGACCCTCATAGTGGAGAGTGAGAAGGCACTCAAGGCTAAAGCATATGATCTGGAGAAAAGGTTACAAGAGAAAGAGAAATAACTCGAAAAGGAAGTCACTCCTCCCATCACTGAACCTAGTGAGATCTCCATCGTTCAAGCCCTGACACAGGTAATTCTGAAGGGGTTGGAGTTGACAGGGTTGAAGCACCAGAACAAGAACCTGGAGGGCTTGGAAGTAGAGAGAGAACATGAAAGAAAGAGATGGGAAGCAACATGTGTAGAATTACAGAGTAAGAATGAAAAACTAGTAAAGCAGGTAATAGGGCCATCAACAGTCCAGAGGAAAAAGCACATAATATGGGATTCCCTCATATCAGAGGCCACCAAGTTTAGACCCTATCTGGATTTCATTCTGGAAAAAGAAAGGCTTATACAAGAAGCCAAGCGGAGTGTAAAGCCAGTAAAGGAAAGGCTAAATAAAAATCCTGTTGAGTATGCAAGAAATGCCATAGATTTCCTCAACATATTGTCAGAGGAAGAGCTTAGAGCAGCCCACATAATAGAAAAGATTTATGTCATCACTTGGGCAAGGAAGGTGGTAATCCATCACCATCATCTAGATACCATTGAAGCCAAAATTCAATATCATGACACATGAGGTCAAAACTTTCATCGAAATGTTGAATCCACTAGTAAAGATGGGGCTTCCATTCTTCTGGGAAGAAAAGGGCGGCATGTTAACATAAAAAAGAATATCATGAAAGGCTAATTTAAGGTAGGTCATACCACTCCAAATTTACGGATATGCAGTAGTCCCTAGTAGTAAATACCATCGTCGACAAGCTGGTAGATGACTTCAAGTTAGTGTTCACATTCAAAGCCACAGGCGAAGCTGCCAAATTTTTTCATATAGGGACCACATGGAGCTACGAGTGTTGGCAAAGGAGGTGGCCTCTTTGTATTTACCTACAACAGATCAGTTGAAGGCGGTCGAGAAATTCGGAAGGTCCAAATACACACTACACGCCTAATCATGATGAGGAACAATTCATGGCTGAGTCGGCATAAAACTGTTGGGGGTGCTTCGAACCATTGTTTTCAATCAAGTGAGCCTGAGTCTGAGATGTCGCGTTACCATTTTAATCAAGCATGCATGTTATTCCATATTTCCTAATTTGTGTTTAATACATGGAAAATGTACCACCTCAAAGTTGTTAGGATTTTCAATGATGATTCGGGATTGATTCCCAATTTTTTTGACTGAATTTGGCTTTGTTTTGAGATTGGTATTGGGAGCCCATGACACTATAAATGTAACCTCTACGAAGGATTAAGGGTTGGAACTTTCATTAAGAATACTTCTGTGCTTTGATTTTTGCAACTCTGTTATTTTCTTGGAAGTAGTAATGAAAATATTTTTCTTAGTTTTCTGAGATTCATCAAGTTGTTCCATGTTCAGTGTGTTCTACTTTATTTCACATTTCCATATATGTTCATTGCTGCCAATACATTTCTAGATTGTGTATAAGGAATTCATCCTTGTTAGATGCTCGTTATATCAGAAATTGTATTCGTTATGTGTGTATAATGACTGAGATGGAATTAAACCTTAGATAGATGCTTTGTTTCAATTGTTATCCTCTTTGTTGTTTCTGCTAAAGGCATTTTCAGGAGATTCACCCATAGATAGGTGCCTCTTGTTTCATTGGGATTCCTACCATTATAACAAGTTATTTGACTAAATATAACAACCACGTTGCCTCAGATTTCATAAGAGAATAAACACTCATTACAGTTGTAAGCCCCTTGAATATTTTCAGGCTGTGACTCCATTTCTCAATGGTACTTCTTATTTGTCTCTCTTACCATCTTTAAACTTATAAATACCTCGTTCTTATCAGATATATAGCCTTTTGAATGCTTGTTCAAATTCATATGTGTATCTTAATGTTATTGTGACAAAAAGATATCCCTCTCTAGCTGTATAGGCTAGAACACAGTCTAAAAAATGGTTTGAAATGGTTACCCCAGTGATCTCCTACCACAACCATAGGAAAATCATTAGGTGATAACATGTCACAACTCTAAAAAACACAATAGTAATGTAGAGGAGTCTATGGTATATATACTTAGCAAGATATTTCACGCACTAGAGAGACTTCATGCAGATGAAGAAGGATAGTTCTAAAAAACGTATAGATGATAAGCTAGCAAGAGGGAGCATTCATGTATGAAGGAGGTCGAGCAACCTGTTACATTTGTTGAAACGATCAGTGAGAGGGATTTGTAGGAGGATGGAGAGGGCATAGAAATGTCTCTGAAATGTAGAGAATATATGGAAGAGTTTAACCAGCAGATGGTAGTCAATCAAGGCTAGTAGTTATGGCAGCCAAAGAATATGGTAGGTTGTAGCAGGAATGATTTATGAAGCTTTGATACCACTATTAGAATAAATCTCGAATACTTTTTATTGATTTAGAAATCCCTTGTTTATACAATAGATGTAACTGTTGGAATTCACTTTCCAACCAACTTTTGGATTCCCAAGGAGACTAATAGTCTTCTTAAAACTATTTACAGAATATTTACAAATTAATTTAGTGGAACCATAATCTCGTAGGATTAGGTTTCCAACAGGTGAATACTAGTCATTCCGGACCCGTTGAATATCATGTTCTCAGAAACGATGTTCCTAATGGTTTTTTCAATGGAGCATGTTAGCATCCAGATGTTGTATGTGGTAATGGTTGTTGTCTTGTGTTGAGTGATTCTTACTTATTCAGGGTTAAGATGGGTGGTGGCCTAGGAATTAATACTATAGTTGGACTCTTATCTCTTTGGGTCCTCTTAAAAATTTCCATTTTCAATAACATCACTTCTCTCCAGGTGGTTGGTTAATCTTTGGTTATCATCGATTGGATCAATAGTAGGATAACACCCAAATTTATAGAGGATCCTTTATAGTGTATTGACTTGGTGACCGTGGGAAGGTCTTATTCCAGTTTTGATTGTATTATTATCATCCATTTTCTTATGTTTTGTGGCATATATTAATCACCTTTTTTTTCATTTGTATATGTCAAACTTGACGAATATTTTTTTTGCCATTTGAGATGATGGATTATAGGTTTAGGTTGTTTTGATGATGTCCTTCTTTTTCTCAGTGACTCATATAGTGATCGTATGGCGGCTCGTGTGTTTTTGCTATTTTTTCTGGTTGTTATTTCCCCATTTGTTAAGATGTGGGGATTATTTTTTTATGCAATGGTCTGGGGCATTATCTTTCTAGGGGGCGGCATGTTCAGATTTGTATGATTGTGCCATGTCCCCCCCTTTTGTATTTTGTATTTGTCTCGCTTCGTTGGGACGTGGTTGTATTTGTCCTCTATGAGATTCTGGTTGGTGACTCTTTGTTGTGGACAACTTGGCTACTACGACCTCCTTCTTTTTGTTTCTGCCACTAATGGTATCATTTGGGGTCTCTCTCTTTTGGATGTCTTTTGTTTTCCCTCGTGGCTAGGTGGGATTCAAACTTGGAACTAGCGCTATAAAAATTTTCTTGATTCAAATATGAATAGAAGATAAAATGTTGTTGTTGTTGTTGTTTTTTAAAATACAGATACAAAAACAAATAGTGACTATGGATATTCCAAATGAAGAATTTGTAAATAATCACCACAGAAATTATATAATGTAAATAATTTATCTATATGGAAGGGAGATATAGGAACAAATCTAGTTGCTGGCAAAGTTAAGGGTTAAAATCAAAATAGGAGCAGCTGATCTAATTTTTCTAAAACAATGCAGAGATAATAACTTGCCTCCCTCATTCACTGAAGTGAATCACTAAATCTGCAACAAATGGAATTATAGAGATTTTGATAGACTTGGTCTGCCACTAGTTTGTGGAGAAATCAGAAGGACACTCACAAATCTAGATTACTTGTCCCGTAGTGCTCTTAATCTTCACCTAAAACTCATGTCTACCATTGGTGGAATCGAAATCCTTGCTTTGCATTATTGGTATTAATGGATCTAACTTCTATCTCTTTCAATTTGACTGATCATCCTCATGACCAATCTTGTTGTGTATTCGAAATGTCAGTAGAAATATGACTACTATGGATATTCCGAATGAAGAATCTATAAATAATCACCACATAAATCTTGGAACATAAATCACTACCCTATACCGAAAGGAGATCTAGGAACAAATCCAATTGTTGGAGAAGCTAAGGGTTAAAATTAAAAGAAGAGCAGTCCAATGGGAGAGGTTAATCCTACAGCGATCCAATGGGGAATAATTAGCTGCAGGTAATCCCAATGGGAGAATAAGCGCAGGTGAATACTCCTTTAGAAGGTAAATAAGCGATGGGAAATAAGCAATGGGAATCCATAGCTGTAGTGACACCTACATACAATAGTAAGTAAGTAAGTAAGTGTCCACCAGTAGGTCTCATAGCTAGCCGGTCCCCATCCAATAGCCAGTGTATCATCCACATCCACATTGTCAGAGGGGCGTTCCCTTGCCATATCCAATCCAATGGGGGGTTTACTCTCCTACAGTTATCCCAATTTCAATCTCTTTGAGGTGAGGATCTGATTTTTCTAAAACAATGTAAAGATAATAACTTGACTCCCTTGTTTATCGAAGTGAATCACCTAATCTACATCAAATGGTATCATAAATATTTTGATAGACTTGCTCTGGAACTAGTTCGTGGCTTTCAATTAGGAGGACAAGCGTAGTCCTAGATTACATGTCCCATAAAGCTCTTAATATTCACCTAAAACTGGCGTTTACCATTGGTGGAATCGAAAATCTTTTCTCTATATTATTGGTATTAATGAATCTAGCTTCCAACTCTTTCAATTTGACCAATTGTCCTGATCATGAATCTTGTTGTGGATACAAAATGTCAATAGAAAAATGGCCACTATGGATATTCCAAATGAAGAATCTGTAAATAATCACAACAAAAATCTTGGAACATAAATCACTACCCTATATGAAAGGGAGATATGGTAAAAAATTTGTTTGCTGGAGAAGTTAAGGGTTAAAATTGAAAGAAGAGTACTTGATTTAATTTTCTAAAACAATGCAGAGATAATAACTTGAATCCCTCATTCATTGAAGTGAACAACCCAATCCGCAGAAAAATTATGGAATTATAAATCTTTTGATAGAGTTGGTATGGCACTAGTTCGTGGTGAAATTAGGAGGACGGGCGCAGACCTAGATTACTTGTCTCGTAGTGCTCTTGATCTTCACCTAAAACCAATGGCTACCTTTGGGGGAATTGAATATTAGAAAAATAGGATCATAGAGCAATAACAATAAACTATAAACAAGATGCAAATATTAAAACATATTACAAGAGAGACATAGATATAACGTGGTTAACCCAAGATGGGATACTTACACATAGAATTTTCTATTCCTTTATTATTATACCATCTAGTAAAATGAAGGGATGCAACTTTCAACAACCCCGTTGCACTTCCTCTTCACTCTCTCATAGTCTCTCTCACACAATCATAGAGATTGTTTTACAGTGCTACAATACAATACACAACCATATTACAATGCTCTCCCTTTATAGGGGAATTACCATGGGAAATACCATTGGGTCACACAATACCAAGGGACCACAAACTATTGGCCAACAAACATCCCAAAAAAATTTCTTTCGGGGGATGTCCCTCCTGAACCCCCCTGTTGGGACGAGTGTACGGTAAAAATGGGGTATAAACACGACTAAAGCTTAACAACTCTAAATCTAGAAGTTCGGGCTCCACAACCAACAATCGAAATCCATGCTTTGCATAATTGGCGTTAAGGGATCTAGTTGTCAACTCTGTCAATTTGATTAATCGTCCTGATGATTAATCTTGTTGTGGATTCAAAACGCCGATAGAAAAATGGTCACTATGGATATTCCAAATGAAGAATATGTAAATAATCACCAGAGAATCCTTGGAATAGAAATCACTGCCCTGTACGGAAGGGAGATATGGGAACAAATCTGATTGCTAGAGAAGTTAAGGGTTAAATTTGAAAAAAGAGCAACTGATTTGATTTTTATAAAACAAGGTAGAGATAATAAATTTACTCCCTCGTTCATTGAAGAGAATAACCCAATCCGCAACAAATGGAATTACAAAGTTTTTGATAGACTTGGTATGGCACTTGTTTGTGGCTAAATTATGAGGACACCCACAAACCTAGATTACCTGTCCCATAACGCTCTTAATCTTCACCTAAAATTGGTGTCTACCATTGGTAGAATCAAAAGCCTTGCTTTGCATTATTGGTATTAATGGATCTAGATACCATGCCTTTCTATTTGATCGATCGTCCTGATGATGAATCATGTAGTGGATTCAAAACATCGAGATAAAAATGGCAACTGTGGATATTCTGAATGAGGAATCTATAAATAATCACTAAAAAATTCTTGGAATAGAAATCATTGCCCTGTATGGAAGGGAGACCTGGGAAGCAATCTGATTGCTGAAGTAGTTAAGGGTTAAATTTGAAAGAATATCAATTAATTCGATTTTTCTAAAATAATGCATAAATAATAACTTGACTCCCTTGTTCGCCAATGTGGATCACCTAATTCCAGGGATAATTTTAGGGGCGAATTTTAGCCCACTGGGCTATTTTTCCATGTTTTTCTCCCAAAAAAAAATCGTCATTTTGCATTTTTTGAAGCCCTGTTTCACCCAATTTTGATGGGGTAAAAATTTTTCACCCTAAAAATCGGCAAATTATTATATAAACGATATAAAATCATTGGAAATTAAAATATTTTTTGAAAAATATCGCCAATCATTTTATAGTTGGTGTTTCAAGAATTGGTAATATTCGCCAACATTTACACACTTTTAAATAAGTATGGTTCCTTAAAACCATCCAACCCTAATTCACAACAAATGGAATTATAAAGTTTTTGATAGACTTGGTATGGCACTTATTCGTGGCAAAATTGCGAAGATGCGCCCGAACCTACATTCCCTGTCCTATAGCGCTCCTAATATTCACCTAAAATTGGTGTCTTCCATTGGTTGAATCAAAAGTCTTTCTCTGCATTATTGGTATTAACGGATCTAACTACTAGCTCTTTCAATTTGACCGATCATCCAAATAATGAATCCTGTTTTGGATTTGAAACGTCAAAAAAAAAAAAGACAACGGTAAATATTTCGAATAAAAAATCATTAAAACATTTATTTTTTTTACTTTTCCTAAACATTTTTATTCTTCATAATTTATTTTCTTATATCCAATGCACCTTATCGAACAAAATTATCCAACATTAAGTCTTTGAAATTTTCCAAATATCTTTAATTGCAATTTCTTTGATAAAGCAAAAAGTAAACACCAAACCCATGGGTCCTACATACATACAATGTATGAGTGTAATGTGATTTGTTTTCATCTCAAGAGGTCCACATCATGTACTTTTCATGTGAATAGACTTCATTTTCTAATTGATTCCGTGAATGTGTTCGCAACTTGTTGGTGGCGTTGTCAAGGTGCAACAACTGACAAGACAAGGAGGATGAGTTTGGACAGTTGGACCATACACTTTACAAAATGACTCAACAAGGTTGAAAATGGAACAGTATGAATTGTTGAATTAATTAATAATAAAACATACTATTTTTTTTTAACTTAAGTTATTTGGAAATAATTAAAGATAAAGAATAATTAATATTTTTTATTTTTATTTTGATTAAAAGTATATTTCAAAAATATATCACAACAATAACAATAGCAACAATCTATTTTTGAGGTCACAATTAAGTTGAACACCAATTTGGTGTATGTGACCTTGTTTGTAGGATAAGATACATCTTCTATGTAGCAATGTAACTGCTAAAGTTTACATAGTTTATATATTTATCATTTTATATTCATGATCATGATTCATTATGAATCCCAAATATTTAAACTTCAAATGAGTGAGATGAAAGATGGAGAGCTGTAATTTTAAGGGTCTCAGTAACGAAGATAAGCTTCAAGCAAACTCTTTTCATGTCCAATGAAGCCTATGAACTCAGAATGTTTGTTTTTGATGGTGCCTTGAACTTTCATATGGGATGTTGTAAAATTTGCTTGTTTTATTTTGATGTTTGCCTTGGATGTTATTTTTAAGTAAACATAAAATCAATAAATCTATTGAGGTAATAAGATTTATGTATACTAAAATTATGTATGGTTTATTTGAAGTATAGATGTATGAAGGTAACAAGTTTAGTGAGAAAGTTAAATGTTTTAGAACTTTATATGTTTTTGTTTATCATTATTGGAATTTGGATTTTTGTCAAAATTACAAATTGTTGTTTTTAATGTAAAAATTGATTCAACATTCTTAAGTATCCCTATTACAAGTACATAGTGCAATGTTTTATTTTAAAAAGAAACGATTGCAATTTTATCGATTTCAACAAAAAAAACACATGTTTTAGGGATTTTCAACCATTCATATATCTCATATATCTCATATATTTATGATAGACATTCACCATCTAAACTCAAATGGGAAAAAGTTCCAAACAATTTTACATCCGATTGCTAATAACCAATAAAACATCACGATTTTACAGCATAAAGTCATGAGAAAAAAGTTATGTGGCCCAAAAAGTGTATCCTTGGTGTTTTTAGAAATTAAAAAGGTCCTCGATCATGCTCCTCAAAGATGCTTTCTGAAACCGTCTAGAAAAAAAATTATAGTGAAAATTCCAAGATAATCCTGCTTTTTATCCTTTGTTAAGGGATGGTGGTCTTAGGACCATGATGATGATCCCCTTTTAGATGGAATCATTGACTGAAGTAAACAAACCATCTACTAATACACTCCATAATGTTGTGTGTCTCATATCTCATATTTAACAAAATTGATTAAAGTAATTATCCCTTTCAACCGTTTTATTAATTTTACTATTAGATTTTATATCCTTGCTTTCATAAGAAAATACTCAATATACTTATATGTGAATAATAAATAATGTCTTTTTGCATGTGATTCATAGCCTTAGAAGATAGAGGGCTCGTTAAGCCCACGATAAGAAGTCTCAAAGGACCCACCAAAAGAAGCCTCACCCTATCGGCTACAGGTTTGGGAGCCTAATCTTAAAGGACTCAAAAAATTGAACCTACGACCTTAATTACTTCGATCTTGGATTCTAAATCACTTACCAATTAAACTAACATTTTTAACCATATAAATAAATTTTTATTTTTGTTTTTAGTCATATATTTCAATGACATGTTTATGATTTTCATAAGAATGCTCTCGTTTCTTTTTATCTCGAGTGGAACTTATTTTATCTTCATTCTTAAAGTGGAAATTGTTATTTGATTTGAAAGGCACTTTCCAAAAAGTTATCTAACACTTTTGTGAGAAAAACAAGGATAATCCTATAACGAGGATGAGAGAACTGATATTTGAAGATAAAGATGAGCATCTATTAATTTCATAAGATATATCCATCTTTAAACTTCAATGTTTTTTTATATTTACTTACATGGCTAAGCACTTTATATGGGTGAGAAAATTGGAATTTGCCTAATCTAACAACATTGTGGAGTGAGATAATTGGAAAATGATTATTCCCAACCATTTTACATTTGGCTTAGACCTTTGTTAAAGGTCCATTGTGTTGGATATGCCATTTATATGATTACAAGACATTTGTCATTAGTGGTTTCTCAGGATACTTTTCAGCACTTTTGAGCTCGGTAAAGGGATGTTTCTACTCTTTTATATTTGATTTGATTGTTAGAGTGTCCTTTTTTGGATTGTTGTTTCAGATCTTTTTGGTGCTCGGTAGATGTGGATGTGTGGACAGTCCTCTTCTTTATGATGAGACAGTTTTCTGATGGGATCACTTCTTTTGTTGTTAAGCCTTTCCCCCTGGCAGCACTCTCGAGCAGTTTGTTGATGTGCAACCCGCATAAGGGGAGAATGTAATGATGACCTTTGATTCTTCTTGAGAATAACAAGAACAGACTTTTTTCTTTCTGAAAAAAAAGACATTTGTCATTAGTGGGATTTCTCATGCAATGTGTTTGGTTGTACTTTATCCAAAACAAAAGAAGCATAAATGTTTCATGCTTTATTGTCATTTAAAAATGTGCAAGAATATATGTATCAATCTTTGTCGACTATACTTTTTATAGTGTATGCTTTGTATGTTTGGTTCAAGTTCTTTTGAAGAATTCAATATTAATGACGTGTTTGAATTTCTTTATTTTTAAAGAAATGCATATAATATTAAAATTAATGTTATTGAATAATGTTGTTGGTTGGAGTGTGGTTTATGATTTTACTGATAGAAGAATGAAATTGTCACAATTATTTTAATTTATTATTTTATTTAAGAATTTTCAAAATAATTTGTTTTATGAAATTGACTTCATTTTAATTAAAAATATGATTTCTTTTTAGTAAAATATATTTAAGAATTTTCAAAATAATTTGTTTCATGCAATTGACTTCACTTTACTTAAAAATATGATTTTTTTAAGTAAAATATGTTGGAGAATTAGAATAAAGGTAGATTAGAGAGTTAGTATTTTAAAAATGAGACGATGACTAAATATATTGTTACAATAATTAAGCACAACCAAATATAGTTCAATATACATAAGAAGCCAAAATATTTATATACAAAACACATTATAATACTTATGCTTAGATTGGCTTACATACCATCTTTTTATAGCACCAAGATGTATTCTACGTGTTCTTAGATTGACCCACATACCATCTTTTTATAGCACTAAGATGTATTCAACTCCTTTGAAATGGGAGGATGAGGTCCACAAAGATTGGTGAGGGTGTATAACAATCTCTATGATTTTTCCTTTCTCTATGCACTAGTTGAGTGCTTTGTTATATGATATATCATTTTTTGGATTATATGCATAGAGTAAGTCATTAATCTATAATTTTGGTCATCCTTATCTTTATCCCAATCTGAATTGATGGAATTAGCTAATTGATTTAATTTGTTTTGCAATATTGTATACCAAGTTGGTAATTTCCCTTGATATAACAAAGTTAAACAATTCTCTTTGCAACATATGTGAGTCAACTTCCAGAAGACCAACTTTAAGTATCAAATGAATTATATTTGACTTAGTCATGTTACACATGATATCCATCTTGCTATCAAAACAATATCCATTTTATTATCGAAAAATTGTCAAAGGATATGCAATAATTCTCTTGAGTTGCAGCATGGTGATGAGGTTTCACTTTTGGTTGAATGGTTGTTGAAACTTTGAGTTATGCCTTGGTTTGTGGTTCCATAAGATGCCTATCAAGATTTGTGATGATATGTGTTCACATTGTGGGATTTATGCCTTTCTTACCAGAGGTTTCACCTACAAGGTGTCGGGGACAAGTCTTGTTCTTGCTATAGGATAAAGCATAGGAAACTACCTTGAAAACATAAACATTTATTATCTTATCTTGATGTCAATTATAATTTTATTGATTTATATTGATGTATATTGATGTATATTCTTACATGGAACCACTATAATAGGGGCTTCTTTTAGATAGGCCGAGAGATGGAAACCGAGGAATTGAGATACACCATTCTCGAGGTTTTTGAGAGAGTAATAACCTTTTTTGGGAGAAGTAAATATGGTTGAGGTGTTAGTAAGGGGTGTTATAGTGCATCCAATATTCAATGGCTAGGTAGATATTCAATATATAATTTTCATATATATTAGAGGCTATGATTGCTCACCACAAAGTTCATATTTGGGATCTTTATGATTGCACCTTGGTTATGAAAGATTGCACCTGAAAAATAAACTATTTGTTGACAAAAATGAATTCTTTGAGCACCTTTAGGTTGAGAGACCAACCCTTTGAGCTATAAATACTTGATGATGGGAAATACTTGCACCAAGAAGCTTCATGTTTCTTAAGAAATTGGAGTTGTTGGCATTCTTGTCAAATGCATTAGAAATATGTTAATGGATGGGATGGAAAAATTATCACCTTGAAACTTGCATGCATTGTGTCGTTACAAGACAATCATGATGGTTATGGTTCAATTGAAACAATTTATTTAACATAATTTTGGGTTGTATCAACTTCATCCAATATTTGGATGCAAACATGGTGGGGGATGGTTGTGCTCATTGAGTCTACACACTAACGAAATAGTTTTATTATCACCTCATATTTATATTTTATTTACTATATGCTAATGATGACAGAAGGGTATGCTTCCATTTCCAGGTGGTTTCATTTTGGTTGTGTCCCCTTCCTTTGGTTGCAGTCTTGAGTCAGGATCATTGTACCTTTAAGATGAATTGGATCTATATTGAATATGTATATTGTGTTTGAGTTACATTTTTCATGTAGATAGTGATGTAATTGTTAGAATTTTTGATAGGGTCTTATAGTCCTTGTTGACAAGATGATGATCAAAGGCTACGTGGTGGGATATTTGGGTAGGATAGAGTCATTGAGCGGGTGTATATTGTATTTCTAGTATGACGAGAAGGTAATGGATTAGATTCTTCATTGTCAATCCACGGTTAAAGATTTAAGATAAGTGGAAAAATGCAGTGAGAGTCTTTAAAATCGACAAGTTTCGAACCTTTTAGGCAGGTTCGTCATCATGAGAACAAGAATCTCACTCATCTTTGCACCGAGCTGTGAGGTATAAATAATATTAGTTTTCTTCTAATAAGATAAATTTTATAATTATTTTTTATGATTAAGGTCGGTTTTGGTAGGTTTAGGGTTTGGTTTAAAAAATGTTTAATAAAATTACTATAAGTTAATTTAAATGTTTTTAGTTTTAGTTAGTTAAAAACTAAATTAAGTATTTATTTTTATTTTTATTTTAAATATTAAAATATATTATTTTTTTTTAAATATTTTTTTTTTCCATTGTAATGGTAATGGATGTTACCTTTGATATGGAATTAGATGGTTTCTTAGGAGTGCAGGAATAAGGACAAATAACCTTGGTGTTCCCATCATTTATTCTTGACAAATTGGATTGTATTTGGTAGATGTAGATAAACATGGTGACCAATAGGTTTTTTACTAGTGTATTAGTACTTAAGTAGATGAGTTTATTTTATGTACATGTAAAAAGTAGTAGTGATGTATCTATGTTTAGTTGGTTTGAGGTGTGGACAATTTTGAAGGTTGTATGTGGAGGAGAGAGTCCAAGAATACACCAACAAAGGGTTACACTAGACTAAGTTAAAGGATTGATATACTCTCTCTAGATGAAGATGATTGGGATGAGCTATGAATGAGAGAGATAGTGTGGGTATTTGTGGATGCTACTAGTGGGTATTTTAGAGCATGCGGACTTGCTATCATAGGATGATCTCCAAAGTGATAGAGAATGTTATAGTTGAATTGCACTGGATTAGATTTTCGGTGATTAGGTTATGGTGTTCAGTTGGATAGATGATTGGAGGTATGATGAGATGTGTCCACAGAAAATTTTCAATCCCTAGGATAGGAAAATATTATTATGATGATAAAATATGTGGTGTTCACATTTAGATAGACATTTGGTTAGGTTTAGCCCCATATGAATCCTCATTGCCTATTATACATGGTAATGTCCCTGGATAGTATCTGGGGAATTATGGTGATATGGGTTGATGATGATAGGGATATCCATGGTATAGGTTCCTATTTAGATGGAGGTATGTGTGTTTAAATAATAGGATTTTATAGTTCATCAAACATTTATATCATTTAGAGACAATCGATAGTTGACTGGGATGTCAATTGAGGTTTTGACTAGAAAACTAACTAAGTTTTTGGTTGGTTGGGTGGTTAGAACAAAATAGTCAATTGGGGTGCAAAACATGGTAAAAATTAAGAAGGCCATTACGTTCTTTAACCAATTTATGTTGAATTTGACTTCCTCACTTCAAGGGAGTTGGCTACATCTTTGTGTTATATAATATGGGCATGTTGGTTGACCTAAGAGTGTAGTGAAGTGCTATGAATAAAGTGTTGTGTGTGTAAATATTTTGATGTCTTACATTTTCTCGAAATTTGATCTATGTTCGGTTATACATAACTGTTGTAATGGTGTCTCTAGTGTAAGGAAGCAAAGGTGTATAATATGCTTCCTACACTAATAAAAGAGACAATAATGTAAATATTTAAATAAAAAAAATTGCAAATGAACAACATAGAAACATACAACCATTAGAAAATGATGTCTAGGGGAAACCCTTCGAGGAGAAAAACCATACACTACAAAGCACACTCAAATATATTAAATAACAACTAAATAATGGTTAAAATACATTACAAAGTACGTTTTTTGTAAGCAATGGTCTTGATCTAGATTTACGTGAGAATGAAATGAAAGATAATATATATAATCACATACATAGATATATTGCAATAAGCACAGTGATATAGTAAACTTAGGTTCTATTAAATAAATGAAACCTAATATATTGTAAAAGAAAAGATTTTAGAATGATGGTAGCTATATCTACAAGAAGAGATGTGGCGGCTATGCCCATTCGTCACAAGTTGATTACAAAAGGAGGGTGAAGGTCCTTTTGATCATAAGCATGAGGGAAAAAACCCTTAACATAAAAAAACTAACCTTAGTATATGAACCATAAAAAGGTTTGCAGGCCCCATGGTGATTAATTGAGGTGTCAACTTCTCGGGGGTATAACTTTTGCATACGATCTTCGTTTAGGGCGTCCGGTAGCTCATTGGAAAGGACTAGTTGATAAGTACAAATTTCATCCATACAATATTTCCTTGGATATGAATATAATATGGTGTCACAAAAAAACATCATTTAGGGCCTCAAAACAACCCTAGAATTTTTGTAAATGAAAATCCGTAAAAACTACCAAATTGGAAGAATTGTCTTGAGTTGGTGGAATAGGTGGGTTGCCATTGATATCCGTTTGGAGCATTATTTTGACCCATAAAAATGCAAATTTTGAAAAACTATTCTAATCTAGTGGAATAGGTGGGTGGCTACAAATATCCATTTGGATTAGTCCTCCCCCTTAAGAAGCAATGGTTTCCATTGTGTCAATCCCTCATCATATGGCGAGATGTGTGCTAAGTTGAGCTCCTGGTGAGGTAATTGATAAGGTGAAAGTGTTGTCTTATGTTTATTTGACATCCCAATAGGGTTGTAATTGTTGTTGATGGATGTGTTGTACTTGCTCAATAATTTTGGTTGCCTTATTATCCTTGGTCTAAACCGTGTGTGGATGATTTCTTTATGGAGGAGAACTTTGAATGCATGAACTTGCACTATAGAGGTACTTAGATAGGTGAGGAAACAATGCCTTTGTGTTCTTCTTATTTTTCTGAGTAGAGAGACCTTGTGCAGAGGTTGTGGAGGTCTATGTGATATGATATTCACCTTTAGATGAAATTCTAAAGAGGGAAAATTTCCCAGTGTGGGAGATTATATTTCTACATTATGTAGTTGTTGTCACATAGACTATAGTAGTTGACACGATCTCTGGTATATGATATCACTTTCCTCTATAAGTGATAATGCCACTACGAGGTTATGACTCATACATACCATTATTCTTCCATATATATGGCTTCTATAAAAGAACATCACAGACTTTAAGTGGGTCCACATCACACAATCCCTCATCTTTGAAAGGATTTATGTCGTATGGTAGACGTCGACATTGATGACTAACATGGATACCTCATCCTTGTCTTAGCCAAACAATGGTTTATGGTTGTGGGTATGGTCTTGTCAGTATCTCCAATCTCTTGATTACTTATGTTGATATTAGGTTCTTTTGGCTGTCGCTACCAACAACAAAATGTAGTGGGATTCCATCCACCCACATTTGTGAGTGGAATAGGTGCTCATCTATCTATGACCCTTCTAGTTCCTATGGCTGAATTTGTGTGGTAGTGACAATGACATTGGGTTTTGCATAAATGAATCACTTTCCCATGTCTACAACAGGGACATTGGATTCTAAATCAAATTCAAAACTAGGATATGATTTTGAAAATTTGATCTCGACCACCAATGACTACTTTGAGCAGCATTCATCAGTGTCGTGCCATAGCTTTTGTGGAACTTGCGCCACTTCATGGTGTCTATATTTGTCTTTATGTTAACTTTATTTGCTTTTGGTTGGGACTAGTTGTCCTTAACCTGTTCTTTGTTCAATAAGATAGGGTTTCCCTTGCCTTGATTCTATAGCATATTTGCAGGTCTAACTTCTCAATTATTCTTTTGCTGAAATTTCTATTTTAGTTTTGACAACATATCAATAAGTTTCTCCAAGTGAAGAGATGTCCAAGAATTCCATTTCTATTTGGACGTATTAATGTAGGCCACTACAATATTTCAGAACTAAGTTTCACTCAGAGTCTTTGATACCTAGGTTTGTGCGTAAGGTATGAAATTTGTTTGCATACTCTTGCATCGCTTGGTCCCTCTCTTGACGCATAATGGCCCATTTTGTGTACTGGTCATCATAGTTTTCCACAAGGTAATATTTTTCCTCAACAACATCTATAAAAGAGGCCTATGTGGGATCGACCTCAAACATTTCAAGCTCCTCTGTTTCAAGAGTTTTACTCACAATATGTTTCCCACTAATTTTTGACATGGGGGGCATCCTTAAGGAGCACAAAGGTGATCTTTTCCCTATCGAAAAAATTATGGACAGAGAAATATACTTCTAGAATATTCAATCGTGTATTTAGGGCATCAACATTGATTTGTCCTTCAAACAAAGGAATATCAAATTTAACTTGTACCTTGAAGGCTGTGGCTCCTTTGAAGTGACCTCTTTATGATCCCTCTTTTGCTACTGGCATTCGTTGAAGGATTTGGGACAATTTTTATATCATCTTGCTCCTCTGTCGCAAGAGGGATTCCTTGAGAAACAACTTGTTAGGATCTCATTCTCTGTCATATATCTTTTCTTCCTCCATGGGAGATCACTTGGGGCGGTGAGAGTGGTCATCCCTAAGAGAAAATGGTTTGAGACCCAACTCTTTATACCCTGATGTCATCGGAGACATGCACTAAGAAACAATAAAAGAGCAGATTTCTCTAATAAGACTGATATAGATTTATGTGAGAAATAAATGAAAGAGAATATATATAATCAAATGATATATTTCAAGAAACATAGTGATACAATAAACTCATATTCTATTAAATGAATGAAATAGAACAATTTGTAAAATAAAAGTAGCTAGAATTGTGGTAGCTATATCTTTGAGAAGAGATGTGGAGGCTACGCTCATTCGTCACAAGTTGATTACAAAAGGAGGTTGA
The DNA here is from genome assembly GCA_001517045.1 of Pseudotsuga menziesii. Classification (NCBI taxonomy): domain Eukaryota; kingdom Viridiplantae; phylum Streptophyta; class Pinopsida; order Pinales; family Pinaceae; genus Pseudotsuga; species Pseudotsuga menziesii. Next base: position 107,582 of record LPNX011053315.1, read on the forward strand.
AGGGAATTTTTATCATAATAATGAGGGAAACAACTCTAAACATAAAAACCTAACCCTAGGAGATGAGTTGTAAAAAGGTTTGCAAGCCCCGAGGTGATTAGTTGAGGTGTCAAATTCTCAGGGGAATAATTTTTGCATATGATCTCCATTTAGTGTGTTCAGTAGCTCATTGGAAAGGTCTAGATGAGAAGTACACATTCATCCATCCAATATTTCCTCTAGCTATGAATGGACTGTGGAATCATAAAAAAATGTTGTTGTTTTTAACTAATAAAAAAATGGTCCAGCTGAAATTCACATATTTTGGGGGCCGAAATATGGTAGAATTAATTTTGGATAGATAGAATCTATAATATGAATGTTAGTATTGCAGTTCAACTATTTAAATCTTTGCATAAAAAATAATAATTCATCAATACAATATTAGAATTTCAATATAAATTGCCTAATCAAATTTTAAATCATAACCAATTGAACAAAATAAAAAATATAAAACGTTTACTTTATCTATTAAACACACCATATTCAATATAATTTATTACCATATATTAATTAATATTACTTAAAATTTTATATATTTATCCTTTTGTATTCATGATCATGATTCATTATAATTCTCAAATATTTAAACTTCAAATGAGTGAGATGAAAGATGGAGAGATTTAATTTTAAGGGTCTAGGTAACGGATAAACTTCAAGCAAACTCTTTTCATGTCCAATGAAGCCTATGAACTCATAATGTTTGTTTTTGGTGGTTCCTTGAACTTCCTATGGGATATTGTAAAATTTGCTTGTTTTATTTTGATGTTTGTCTTGGATGTTATTTTTAAATAAACATAAAATCAATAAATCCATTGAGGTAATGAGATTTATGTATATTAAAATTATGTATGGTTTATATAAATGGATGAGGTAACTAGTTTAGTGAGAAAGTTAAATATTTTAGAATTTTCTATGTTTTTGTTTGTCATTATTGGAATTTTGTCAAGTTATTTTTGTCAAAATTACAAATTGTTGTTTTTAATGTAGAAATTAATTCAACATTCTTAAATATCCCTATTACAAGTAGATGATGCAATGTTTTTTTTTTTGAAAAAAAAGACTTGCAATTTTATTGATTTCAACAAAAAAAAACACATGTTTTAGGGATTTTCAAGCATTCATATATCTCATATATCTATGATAGACATTCACCATCTAAATCTAATTGGGAAAAAGTTCAAACAATTTTGCATCCGATTGCTAATAACCAATAAAACATCATGATTTTACAGCATAAAGTCATGACAAAAAAGTTAAGTTTCAGCAAACATGTTGTTCCCAATATTACGATTCTCAGTAAACAAATTCACTACCAAAAGTAAAACTGAATACAATTGATAACAATTAGGGCCTTAAGAATCATAGCCCAAAACATGTCCCAACATATTCAATCCCAAAATGGATAATACTAGACCCAAAAAGTGTATCCTTGATGTTTTTAGAAATTAAAAAGGTTCTCAATCATGCTCCTCAAAGATGTTTTCTGAAACTATCTAGAAAAAAATTATAGTGAAAATTCCAAGATGACCTGCTTTTTATCCTCCATTAAGGGATGGTGGTCTTAGGACCATGATGATGATCCCCTTTCAGATGGAATCATTGATTGAAGTAAACAAACCATCTACTAATACACTTCACAATGTTGTGTGTCCCATATCTCATATTTAGAAAAAATGATTAAACTAACTGTCCCTTTCAACCGTTTTATTAATTTTACTATTAGATTTTATATCCTCGCTTTCATAAGAAAATACTCAATATACTTATATATGAATAATACATAATGTCTTTTTACATTTGGTTCATAGCTTTAGAAGATAGAGGGCTCGCTATGTCTATGATAAGAAGTCTCAGGGGGCCCACCAAAAAAGGGCTCACCCTTTCAGCTCCAGGTTTAGGAGCCTAACCTTGAAGGACTCAGAAAATTGAATTGACTACTTCAATCTTGGACTCTAAATCACTTACCAATTAAACTAACATTTTTAACAATATATATAATTTTTTGTTTTTTGGTCATGTATTATTTCAATTACATGTTTATGATTTTCATAATAATGCTCTCGTTTCTTTTTATCTCGAGTGGAACTTATTTTATCTTCATACTTATTGTGGAAATTGTTATTTGATTTGAAAGGCACTTTCCAAAAAGTTATTTAACACTTTCGAGATCAAAAACAAGATAATCTTGTAGAGAACTGATATTTGAAGATAAAGATGAGCATCCATTAACTTTATAAGATATATCTATCTTTAAACTTCAATGTCTTCTTATATTTACTTATATGTCTAAGCACTTTGTATGGGTGAGAAAATTGGAAATTGGGTGAGAAAATTGGAAATTGCCTAGTCCAACAACATTGTGGAATGAAATAATTGGAAAATGATTATTCCCAACCATGTTACATTTGGCTTACACCTTTGTTAAAGCTCCATTGTGTTGACATGACATTTATATGATTACAAGACATTTGTCGGTAGTGGGATTTCTCATGCAATGTGTTTGGTTGTACTTTATCCAAAACAAAAGGACCTTAATTGTTTCATGCTTTATTGTCATTTAAAATGTGCAAGAAAATATGTATCAATCTTTGTCGACTATACTTTTTATAGTGTATGCTTTGTATGTTTGGTTCAAGTTCTTTGAAGAATTCGATATTAATATTAATATTGATATTAATTATGTGTTTGAATTTTTTTTAATGTATATAAAATAATATTAAAATTATCAAATTTTGGTAAAGCAAATGGTTGAGAGGGGCTTCGTTTGCTTAGCGGCTTAGGATCAAAACCCATTGCTCCTGGAAGGCGATATTTAAATCTAACCATGCTAAGGGTTAGTGCTGCCAGGTCGGGTGTGATCCTCGAGTGTTTTGATGGCTTAGATGCCCCTGGATCGTGGTTTCTCAGACCAAAGGTTTTCCCAACAAGTCACATGGCATTTAACAAAAAAAAAATATATAATATTAAAATTAATGATATAGAAATAATGTTGGTAGTTGGATTGTGGTTTATGGTTTAGTAATGGAAGAATAAAATTGTTATAATTATTTCGAATTTTTATTTTATTTTATATTATTTTATTTAAGAATCTTCAAAATAATTTGTTTCATGAAATTGACTTTACTTTAATTAAAAATATGATTTTTATTGTAAAATATGTTGGAGAATTAGAATAAAAGTAGATTAGAGAGCTAGTATCTTACAAATGAGGTAGTGATTAAAGATATTGTTACCATAATTACGCATAACTAAATATAGTTCAATATACATAACAATGTAAGAAACCAAAATATTTCTATACACAATACATTATAATACTTGTTTTTAAATCAACCTCTATGGCCATCTTTTTATAGCACTAAGATGTATTCAACTCCCTTGAAATGGGAAGATGAGGTCCACATAGATTGGTGAGGGTGCATAACAATCTCTATGATTTTTGTGTTTCTCTATGTACCAGTTGACTACTTTGTTATATGATATATCATTTTTGGGATTATATGCAGAGTAAGTCATTAATCTAGCATTTTGGTCGTCCCTATCTATGTCCCAATCTGAGTCGATGTAATTAACTAATTGATTCAATTTGTTATTGGAGTATTGTATATCAATTTGGTAAGTTCCCTTGATATAACAAACAATTCTCTTTGCAACATGTGTGAGCCAACTTTCAGAACACCAACATGTGTAAGTATCAAGTGAATTAGATTTGACTTACTCATGTTACATATGATTTCCATCTAGCTATCAAAACGATGTCCATTTTGTGATTGAAAAATTATCAAAGGATATGCAATAATTCTCTTGAGCTGCAACATGGTGATGAGGTTGCACTTTTTGGTTGAATGGTTGTTCAAACTTTGAGTTATGCCTTGGTTTGTGGTTCTATAATATGCCTATCAAGATTTGTGATGATATGTGTTCACATTGTGAGCCTTATGCATTGGGATGTGTTTCACCAGTAAATATTCATTATGACTTTCTTCACAGAGGGGTGTCGAGGACAAGTCTTGTTCTTGCTATAGGATAAAGCATAGGAAACTACCTTGAAAACATAAACATATATTATCTTATCTTGATGTCCATGAGAATTTTATTGATTTATATTGATGTATATTCTTACATGGAACCACTACAATGGGGGATTCTTTTGGACAGGTCGAGAGATGGAAATTGAGGAATTGAATACACCACTCTCAAGGTTTTTGAGAGAGTAATAACCTTTTTGGGGGGAGGAAATATGGTTGAGGTGTCAATAAGGGGTGTTCTAGTGCATCCAAGATTCAATGTCTAGGTAGATATTCAATATATAATTTTCATATATATTATTTCTCACCACAAAGTTCATATTTGGGATCTTTATGATTGCACCTTGGTTATGAAAGATTCCAACTCAAAAATAAACTATTTGTTGACAAAAAGGAATTCTTCAAGCACCTTTAGGTTGAGAGACCAACCGTATGAGCTATAAAAACTTGATGATGGAGAATAATTGCACCAAGAAGCTTCATGTTTCCTGAGAAATTGGAGTTGTTGGAATTCTTGTTTCCTAAGAAATTGGAGTTGTTGGAATTTCCCAATCAAATTTTTAATCATAACCAATTGAAAAAAATGTCCAATAAAGATTATGAACTCATAATGTTTGTTTTTGGTGGTGCTTTGAACTTTCATTTCTAAAATTTCTTTGTTTTATTTTGATGTTTGCCTTGCATGTTATTTTTAAATAAACATAAAATCAATAAATTCATTGAGGTAATGAGATTTATGTATACTAAAATTATGCATGGTTTATTTGAAGTATAGATGGATGAAGGTAACAAGTTTAGTGAGAAGGTTAAATGTTTAAGAACTTTATAAGTTTTTGTTTGTTATTATTGGAATTTGGTATTGTAATCAATGCATAGTTGTGGAAGAATCTTATATAGTATCTAGTATGTTCCAAAGTTGAGTGCAACTACTTCACATTGAATAGTGCACGTAAATTTACTATTACTACAATCTTTGCAAGATCAACCAAAATTACAAATTGTTGTTTTTAATGTAGAAATTGATTCAACAATCTTAAGTATCCCTACTACAAGTAGATAGTGCAATGTTTTTTTTCTTAAAAACAAGACTTACAATTTTATTGATTTCAACAAAAAAAAAACACATGTTTTAGGATTTTCAACCATTCATACATCTCATATATATATGATAGACATTCACCATCTAAACCTAATTCGGAAAAAGATCCAAACAATTTTGCATCCGATTGATAATAACCAATAAAAAATTATGATTTTACAGCATAAAGTCATGAGAAAAAAGTCAAGTTTCAGCAAATATATTGTTCCCAATACTACAATCCTCAGTAAAAAAAATTCACTACCAAAAGTAAAACTGAATACAATTGATAACAATTAGGACCTTAAGCATCATAGCCCAAAACATGTTCCAACCTATGCAATCCAAAAATGAATAATAATAGACCCAAAAAGTGTATCCTTGATGTTTTTAGAAATTAAAAAGTCCTCGATCATGCTCCCAAATGATGCTTTCTGAAACTGTATAGAAAAAAAATCATAGTGAAAAATCCAAGATGACCTTCTTTTTATCGTCCATTAAGGGATGGTGGTCTTAGGACCATGATGATGATCCCCTTTTAGATGGAATCATTGACTGAAGTAAACAAACCATCTACTAATATACTTCACAATATTGTGTGTCCCATATCTCATATTTAGCAAAATTGATTAAACTAACTATCCCTTTCAATCTTTTTATTAATTTTACTATTAGATTTTATATCCTCGCTTTCATAAGAAAATAATCAATATAGTTATATATGAATAATAAATAATGTCTTTTTACATGTGGTTCTTAGCCTTAGAAGATAGAGGGCTCGCTATGTCCACCATAAGAAGTCTTAGGAGGCCATAAAAAATGACCTTACCCTATCGGCTCCAGGTTTGGGAACCTAACCTTGAAAGACTCTTAAAATTGAACCTTTAACCGTTACTACTTCAATCTTAGACTCTAAATCACTTATTAATTAAGCTAAAATTTTTAACAATATGTATAATTTTTTGTTTTAGTTTTAGTTTTTTGGTCATGTATTTAATATTTTGTTTTAGTTATGATTTTCATAATAATGCTCTTGTTTCTTTTTATCTCGAGTGGAACTTATTTTATCTTCCTACTTAGAGTGGAAATTGTTATTTGATTTGAAAGGCACTTTCCAAAAAGTTATTTAACACTTTCGAGAGAAAAACAAGGATATTCTTATAACGAGGATGAGAGAACTGATATTTGAAGATAAAGATGAGCATCCATTAACTTTATAAGATATGTCTATCTTTAAACTTCAATGTTTTCTTATATTTACTTACACATCTAAGCACTTTGTGTGGGTGAGAAAATTGGAAATTGCCTAGTCCAACAACATTGTGGAATGAAATAATTGGAAAATGATTATTCCCAACCATGTTACATTTGGCTTACACCTTTGTTAAAGCTCCATTGTGTTGGACGTGACATTTATATGATTACAAGACATGTGTAAGTAGTGGGATTTCTTGTGCAACGTGTTTGGTTGTACTTTATCTATAACAAAAGGACCTTAATTGTTTCATGCTTTATTGTCATTTAAATGTGCAAGAAAATATGTATCAATCTTTGTCGACTATACTTTTGTTTTTTTATAGTGTATGCTTTGTATGTTTGGTTCAAGTTCTTTGAAGAATTCAATATTAATATTAATGATGTGTTTGAATTTTTTTTAAAATAAATGCATATAATATAATATTAAAATTAATGATATGGAAATAATGTTGTTTGTTGGATTGTGGTTTATGGTTTAGTGATGGAAAAATAAAATTGTTATAATTATTTTAATTTTTTATTTTATTTTATATTATTTTATTTAAGAATCTTCAAAATAATTTGTTTTAAGAAATTGACTTTATTTTAATTAAAAATATGATTCTTATTCTAAAATATGTTGGAGAATTAGAATAAATGTAGATTAAAGAGTTAGTATTTTAAAAATGAGGTAGTGATTAAAGATATTGTTACCATAATTAAGCATAACCAAATATAGTTCAATATACATAACAATGTAAGAAACCAAAACATTTCTATACATAATACATTATAATACTTGTTTTTAAATTGACCTATAGGGCCATCTTTTTATAGCACCAAGATGTATTCAGCTCCCTTGAAATGGGAAGATGAGGTTCACATAGATTGGTGAGGGTGCACAACAATCTCTATGATTTTTTCCTTTCCCTATGCATTGGTTGACTACTTTGTTATATGATATATCATTTTTGGGATTATATGCATAGAGTATGTCATTAATCTCGAATTTTGGGCATCCCTATCTCTGTCCCAATCCGAGTCGATGGAATTAAGTAATTGATTCAATTTGTTATTGCAATATTGTATATCAAGTTGGTAAGTTCCCTTGATATAACAAATAGTTCTCTTTGCAACATGCCTGAGTCAACTTTTGGAAGACGAACTTTAAGTATCAAGTGAATTAGATTGGACTTACTCATGTTACATATGATATCCATGTGTTTATCAAAACAATGTTTATTTTGTGATTAAAAAATGTCAAATGATATGCAATAATTCTCTTGAGTTGCAACATGGTGATGAGGTTGCACTTTTTGGTTGAATGGTTGTTCAAAGTTTGAGTTATGCCTTGGTTTGTGGTTCCATAAGATGCCTATCAAGATTTGCGATGATATGTGTTCACATTGTGAGCCTTATGCATTGGGATGTGTTGCACCAATAAATATTCATTATTCCTTTCTTCCCAGAGGTTTCACCTACAATTTGTCGGGACAACTCTTGTTCTTGCTATAGGATAAAGCATAGGAAACTACCTTGAGAAGATAAACATATATTATCTTATCTTGATATCCACTAGCATTTTATTGATTTATATTAATGTATATTCTTACATGGAACCACCATAATGGGGTATTCTTTTGGACAAGCCGAGAGATGGAAACCGAGGAATTGAAATACACCATTCTCAAGGTTTTTGAGAGAGTAATAACCTTTTTTGGGGGAAGGAAATATGGTTGAGGTGTCAATAAGGCGTGTTCTAGTGCATCCAAGATTCAATGGCTAGGTAGATATTCAATAAATAATTTTCATATATATTAGAGGTTGTGATTGTTAGCCACAAAGTTCATATTTGGGATATTTATGATTACACCTTGGTTATGAAAGATTTCACCTCAAAATAAACTATTTGTTGAAAAAAAATAATTCTTCGAGCACCTTTAGGTTGAGAGACCAACCCTATGATCTATAAAAACTTGATGATGGAGAATTCTTGCACCAAGAAGCTTCATGTTTACTAAGACATTGGAGTTGTTGGAATTCATGTCAAATGCATTAGAAATGTGTTAATGGATGGGATGGAAAAATGATCACCTTGACACTTGCATGCATTGTGTCATTACAAGACAACCGTGATGGTTGTGGCTTAATTGAGGCAATTTCTTTCACATAATTTTGGTTTGTGTCGACTTCATCCAGGCTTTGGATGCAAACATGGTCGGGGATGGTTGTGCTCATTGAGTCTACGCACTAAGGAATAGTTTTATCATCACCTCATATTTGTATTTTATTTACTATATGCTAGTGATAACATAAGGGTATGCTTCCATTTTCAAGTGGTTTCATTCTGGTGGTGTCTCCTTCCTTTGGTTGCAGTCTTGAGACAAGATTATTGTACCTTTAAGATGAATTGGATCTATATTGAATATGTGTATTTCTATTGAGTTACATTTTTCATGTAGATAGTGATGTAATTGTTTTTTGTAGAGCCTTATAGTTCTTGTTGACGAGATGATGATCAAACCTATGTGGTGGGATATTTGGGTAGGATAGAGTCATTGAGTGGGTGTATATTGTATTTTTAGTATGATGAGAAGGTCATGGTTATTACCTTTGATATGGAATTAGATGGTTTATTAGGAGTGTAGGCATAAGGACAAATCTCCTTGATGTTCCCACCATTTATTCTTGACAAGTTGGATTGTATTTGGTGGATGTAGATAAACATGGTGACCCATAGGTGTTTTACTAGTGTGATAGTACTTAGGTAGATGGGTTTATTTTACGTACATGTAGAAAGTAGTAGAGATGTAGCTATTTTTAATTGGGTTGAGGTGTGGACAGTTTTGAAGGTTGTGTGTGGAGGAGAGAGTCCAAGAATACACCAACAAAGGGTTACACTAGACTAAGTTAAACGATTGATAGACTCTCTCTAGATGAAGATGATTGGGATGAGCTATGAATGAGAGAGATAGTGTAGGTGTTTGTGGATGATACTAGTGGGTAGATTAGAGCATGTGGAATTGCTATCATAGGATGATTTCTAAAGTGATAGAGAATGTTAGAGTTGAATTGCACTAGATTAGATTTGCAGTGATTAGGCTATGGTGTTGAGTTGGATAGATGATTGGAGGTACGATGAGATGTGTCCACATAAAATGTCCAATCCCTAGGAGAGGAACATATTATTATGGTAAGGACATATGTTGTGTTCACATTTAGATTGACAATTGGTTAGGTTTAGCCCCATATGAATCCTCATTTCCGGTTAGACCTGGTAGTGTCCCTGGATAGTATATGGGGCATTCTAGTGATATGGGTTGATGATGATAGGGAGATCCATGGTATAGGTTCCTATTTATATGGATGTATTTTTGTTTAAATCATAGGATTTGATAGTTAATCAAACCTTTAGATAATTTAGAGACAATCGATAGTTGATTGGGATGCCAATTGAGGTGTTCACTAGAAGATTGACTAAGCTTTTGGTTGGTTGGGTGGTTACAACAAAATGGTCAATTGGGGTGCAAAAAATGGTACAAATTAAGAAGGCCCATTATGTGCTTTAAGCAATCTATGTGGACCTTGACTTCCTCACTTCAAGGGAGTGGCTACATCTTGGTGGTATATAAGATGGCTATGTGGGTTGACCTAAGAGTATAGTGTAGTGTGATGAATAAGGTGTTGTGTGTGTAAACATTTTTGTCTCTTACATTTATTTTAAAGTTGATTAAATGCTCAGTTATACATAAGTGTTGTAATGGTGTCTGTAGTGTAAGGAAGCAAAGGTGTATAATATGCTTCCTACACTAATAAAAGAGACAATAGTGTAAATATTTAAATAAACAAAATTGCAAATGAACAACATAGAAACATACAATTATGTCTAGGGGAAACCGTTTGAGGAGAAAAACCCTACACTATAAAGCACACTCAAATGTATTAAGTAACAACTAACAAATATTTAAAATACATTACATAGTATGTTTTTTGTAAACAAGGGTGTTGATCCATATTTATGTAAGAACGAAATAAAAGAGCATATATATAATCACATACAGAGATGTATTGCAAGAAACACAGTGATACAATAAACTCATATTCTATTAAATTAATGAAACATAATAGACTATAAAAGAAAATATGCTAGAATGGTGAAAGCTATATCTATAAGAAGAGATGTGGCGGCTATGACCATTCATCACAAGATGATTACACAAGGAGGCCAAAGGTCATTTAGATCATAAGCATGAGGGACAAAACCCCAAACATAAAAAAACTAACCCTAGAAGATGAACCGTAAAAATGTTTGCAGGACCTATGGTGATTAGTTGATGTGCCAACTTCTCGGGGGTATGAATTTTGCACACAATCTATGTTTAGGGCGTTTAGTAGCTCCTTGGAAAGCTATAGTTGATAAGTACGCATTTATTCCATATAGAGTTTCCCTTAGCTATGAATAGACTATGGTGTCACAAATAAAACATCATTTAGGGCCTCAAAACAACCCTAGAAGTTTTGTACATGAAAATACGTAAAAACTGCCATATTGGAAAAATTGTCTTGAGCTGGTGGAATAGGTGGGTGGCCACTGATATCCATTTAGAGAATTATTTTGACCTACAAAATTCAAAACTAGAAAACTATTTTGAGCCAGTGGAATAGGTGGGTGGCCACAAATATCCTTTTGGATCAGTCCTCCCGCTTAAGAAGTAATGGTCTTCATTGTGTCAAGCCCTCATCATATGGGGAGTTGTGTGCTGAGTTGAAATCCTGATGAGGTATTTGCTAAGGTGAAAATGTTTCCTTTATTTGACCTCCCAATAGGGTTGTAATTGTTGTTGATGGATGTGTTGAACACGTTCAATAATTTTGGTCTCCTTATTATCCTTGGTCTGAACTGTGTGTGGATGATTTCTTTATAGAGGAGAACCTTGAATGCATGGCCTTGAACTATAGAGGTACTTAGATAGGAGAGGAAATAATTCCTTTGTGTTCTTATTGTTTCTATTGAGTAGAGAGACCTTCCGCATAGGTTGTGGAGGTCTCTATGATATGATGTTCACCTCCAGAGGAAATTATAAAGAGGAAAAATTTCCCAGTGTGGGAGAATATCTTTCTACTCAGCTCAGTTATTGTCAAAGACACTGTAGTATGTGGAACTATCTCTGGTATATGATAGCATTTTCCTCTCAAAGTGATAATGACACTAAAATGCTATGACTCATACATAACATTATGCTTCTACATATATGGATTACCTAAAAGAACATTACAAACTTTAAGTGGGTAAACATCACACAACACATGATATTTGAAAGGCTTGATGTCAAATGGTAGACATCGACATTGATGCTAACATGGATGCCTCATCCTTGGCTTAACCAACCAATGGTGTATGGTTGTGGGTGTGGTGTTGTCAGTATCTCCAATCTCTTGATTACTTATGTTGATATTAGGTTCTTTTGGTTGTCGTTGTCAACAAAAAATGTAGGCGGACTCCCTTCACCCACATTTATGAGTGGAATAGGTGCTCTTCTTCCTATGACCCTTCTAGTTCCTATGTATGAATTTGTGTGGTAGTGACGGTGACATTGGGTTTTGCATCAATGATCATATTCCTTGTGTATGTGATAGGGAAATTGGGTTCTAAATCAAAGTCAAAACTAGGATATGATTTTAAATATTTGATCTCGACCACCAATGTCTGCTTTGATCAACATTCATCAGTATTATGCCATAGCTTTTGTGGAACTTGCACCGCTTCATGGTGTCCTTATTTGTCTTTATGTTACTTTTGTTTTCTTCTGATTGGGACTATTTGTACTCACCCTTTACTTTGGCCAACGAGATATGGTTTTTCTTTCCTTGATTCTAAAACATATTTGCAGGTCCAACTTCTCACTTATTATTTTGTTGAAATTTATACTCCAGTTTTGACAACATACCGATAAGTTGCTCCTAGCGAAGAGATGTGAAGGAATTCCATCTTTATTTGAACATATCTATGTAGGACACTACAATATTTTAGAGCTAGCTTTGTTCCCAAGGTATGAAAGTTGTTTGCTTACTCTGGCATCGCTTGGTCCCTCTCTTGATGCATAATGGTCCATTTTGTGTATTGGTCGTCATAGTTTCCCACAGGGTAATATTGTTCCTTTAACAACATTTACAAAAGAGGCATAAGTGGGATCAACCTCAAACATTTCAAAATCCAATGTTAATTTACTCATAATATGTTTCCCACCAATTTTTGACATGAGGGATAGCCTTAAGGAGCGCAAAGGTGATATTTTCCCTATCAAAAAAATTATGGATAGAGAAATACCCTTCTAGCATATTCAACCATTTATCTAGGGCTTCAACATCGATTTGGCCTTTAAACATAGGAATATCAAAGTTATGTTGTACCTTGAAGGGTGTGGATCCTCTGAAGTGATTGCTTGATGATTCCTTTGTTGTCGCTAGCATCCGTTGAAGGATTTGGGAAAAAAATTATATCATCTCATTCCTCTGCCGCATTAGGGATTCCTTGAGAAACAACTTGATAGGATCTCCTACTCCATCATATATCTTTTATTCCTCCATGGGAGATCACTTGGGTCGGTGAGAGTGGTATTCCACAAGAGAAAATGGTTCGAGACCCAACTCTCTATACCCTGACCTCATTGCGGACATGCACTGAGAAACAATAAAAGAGCATATTTCTCTAATACAATTGATCTAGATTTACGTGAGAAATAAATGAAAGATAATATATATAATCACATGATATATTTCAAGAAACATAGTGATACAATAAACTTAGATTCTATTAAATGAATGAAATAGAACAATCTATAAAATAAAACTAGCTAGAATGGTGGTAGCTATATCTTAGAGAAGATATGTGGAAGCTACGCTCATTCGCCACAAGATGATTATAAAAGGAGGCCAAAGGGAATTTTTTTCCTAATAATGAGGGAAAAAAATATAAACATAAAAACCTAACCATAGGAGATGAACTGTAAAAAGGTTTGCGAGCCCTGAGGTGAATAGTCATAGGTGTCAAATTCTTAGGGGAATAAATTTTGCATATGATCTCCATTTAGGGTGTCAGGTAGCTCGTTAGAAAGGTCTATATGAGAAGTACACATTCAACCATCCAATATTTCCTCTAAATATGAATGGACTGTGGAATCGCCAAAAAAAAATTTTAGGGCCTAAAACAACCCCAAAAGTTTTGGACACAAAAATCTATAAAAATTATTCCAAATTGGAAAAACTGTCTTAAGTTGGTGGAATAGGTGGGTGGCCACCAATATCCATATAAAGCATTTTTCTACTAAAAAAATTGCTAAACTAGAAAATCTATTTTGAGCCAATGGAATAGGTGGGTAGCCACTAATATCCATCTGTATCAAGTATTAACAACATAAGGATTTTGGATAAATTTCAACAACATAACAGTAAGTTAAAAACTCATGCACACTTTTTCCTCCAACCCTAACACTCACTAAATAGGTATAAAAAAACATAAACCAGTTATGATTTTCCAATTCCACATACCGAAAACCACAAGCGATTAATTGGCCAACTATTGCTGCTTAACATTCATTACATATTAGTGATATATAGTTATTTTTTCCACTACTCAACATTTATTCCTTTCCACTACGAAGAATTTATTCCTCGCTACAACTCAATAATCGTTACTTTCTTTATTATAAGACTACAAGGTGTATGCCACACATGTCCCACCACTATCCCACTTTAAATATACTTGCAAGAGTATAAGGGGGAATGCGTCAAACTATGATCTAATAGTTAGGGGCGATAAAGCTTTTAGACTCACAACACCACTTGAATGTGTATGTGCTCACTATTTTTGTCAATGCATCTATAACATTTTCCAAACTATCTATTTTCTCTTGTATCGCTTTTCCATCCTATACCATGTCTTGAATGAAATGGTATTAGAAGTCAGTTTGCTTTGTCTTTGCATGAAGAATGGCATTGGTACTAGCACACTTAATATAATATATATTTGACTTATCCTTGTACATATGAACACAATTTCATAAGCCAAATGACCTCCTTATATGAATTATTAGCTACCACATGCTTTTCTTTTTGTGTGGACAAGAGACCACATCTTTCTCTTTCTCATACAACTCATTGTTCTACCAAACAATATAAACACATATCCACTTGTAGATATCCTTTTATATACATACCCTACCCAATCGATATCCACATAACCCTATATATCCACTAAGTGTGGGTCCTATGAAGCATTATAATGATAACAAGTAGGATGCTCAAAAGTGCACTCACATGATCATATTTATGTTAAGAGGAGAATCAACATCGAGGTATACCATCACACCATCATATTTATCATACACTTAAAAATAGTTTTGATGAGAATCCATATAGAAGGAAGCTCTAGAGTCTATTACAATGCATTATGTCTTGCATATGTTTCCAAACTTGCTACAACAAAGGAATCTACAAAATCCTCTTAAGAATATTTCTTAGACTCATCAACAAAATCATTATTTTCCTACTTATTCTTCTTGTTATCTTCCTTCAAGTCTCTTCTAAAATGCCCAACCTTGCCACAATTCCAATATTTTGCCTTAAACTTTCCAAGAGAATTAGGTCTCCCCCGAGATTAAGATATTCCATTTTTCCTCTTATTGTATTTATCCTTCAATATTTCACAAATATCCAAGGCCTCATTGGAGGATAAAGGATATTTTCACCTCACCTCCTCTAATAGTAAAGAAGCCATGACCTCATCAAGCACTAATGCCTTTATAATTGATGGGATAAAGGTATCAATAATAATACTGTATCTTCTAACCTTAACTTTAATTGCCAACCTAGGGATTCTTACAAACTTAGTAGGGTTCTACAAAGTGTATGCATATACAAAAGGAAAAACTTGCCTAGTAGCATGAATGGAAACTTAAACTGATAATAGGAAATGAATCTAATTTCATCAACCTTAAAGCATCTATTCAAAATAGAGATAACATCTATATACAAAGTGCATAAATGAAAGATATAACTATTCAACTGAACACATTTTTCTTTATCATTCCCAAAGTGGTGAGTTGGACCATATTCCCCAAATTAGATAGATAGCTAAAGGTGAAGAACTACCTTATAGTGGCTTGGGTGTATAAGATGCGAGAAACATAGTAACTTCCAAGTCCATGCAAATACTTGAGATGCATAGGGTGAGTATTAGTTAATTTGAATAATAGATGCTAGCATATAAAGTAAAGAACTTTAAGAAAACATAAATTCAACTATAAAAAACAAAAGAAAGGCATATTTGTGCAAAGAGAACGAAAATAAAGCTTCCTATAGGAGAAATAAAAAAACATGTAGAAATTCTATAGAAAACAATAATCCTCTACAATGTTTCATTAAACAATAAAATAATTGAATATAATCTAAGAAAAGGATATCCATGTATTACCCGTGGGTTGTCCCACGGGTAATACATACCACCTAGTACCATGGTCACATATCACCTAGGACACACCTTCATTTGTTTTTCACTCATGTTGCATAGTCCAAACCTTGGTTATGTTGGTCTCCTAAGGTATTTGGGGGATTTGGACTAATAAATGCACTCAAGCACCCAAATTTGATCATTTAGGAGAAAAAGTGCCATCATTAATGAAATTTTTTTCCTTGGGACACTGCCACTCCTTAAAATAGGGAATTGGTTTGACCAGAGGCGCTCATGCATTGTATTTGAGTGTTTTATGCTCTTTTGGACCATTAAGTGGTTTCTAGAGCCACTCCCACTTACCCATGCACTCCAACATGCCTATCCTACCCTTATTTATGACCTAGAATACTTCACCAACATTCACATGTCCATTAGTGACCATTTGAGGTGGTTTGGGAGCTCATTGGTAAACCTAGGGGGGTTTGAGGTCCAATATAATCCTGCCATATGTATGCCACCAATTTTCCTCCAAAGGATAAATATTTTCTCCTATTGTATTATATTCATGTTCCAAACATATTTACATGTTGGACAGTAATAGAAAACTTAGTTATTGACACCACATCTTTGTGTTAATATTGCTCGTTTACACATTTTTTGCATATTTTGTGAAATTCTTTAGTTGAGAGGATTATATTAGATCCTAGATCTTTCTGTGAATCATATTTTCACATGGTATCATAGTTATTTGTAGCTTCAATTTGAATTCAAAGAGTTTGAATTTCTATCTAGGGTCTCCTCTAGAAAAAATCGAGAGTTTGCATTGCAGGTTGTCCCAGTGTTCTTTGTCACTCAGTGCGAAAAAAATGGAGAAAACTCATGTATTGCTTAAGCCATTAATTTTTTTTGAATGGAATGCCAAAATGGTGATCCAGTGGAGGTCGAAAGATCTCTACAAAGTAACCATGGGAACTGAGAATGAGCCCAACTCTATTCTATAAAAGTCTAAGTATTTCAACAGGATCGATGACAAATTCATGATGCTCTGTCTCAGTATTTTGAGGGATATTTTATTTCATGTAGACAGTGTTACAAAACCCAATGAATTCTATCTCAAGATCGAATCACTGTTTGGTAAGACAGATGAGATGAGAGGGCACCAACTCGAAAATGAGTTGATCACATCGAGTCCAACTCACTTTGAGACAATCTGGGATTTCCTCACCGAGTTCAAATTCTTGGTAGTTCAGCTGAAACAATGTTGCGTCAAGAATTAGGAATTGAAAATGATCTTCTCCATTATTTTGAAGATAGGGAATGAATATTCACGGGGGATTCACTCAGTGAACCTCTCACATAGCACGTGAGATCATGGGATATTAAAGAATACCCTTATTTTCTACAGATATTGCCTCGAAATCCTTTTGTTGGAACCCCATCCAAATACCAAAAATCTCCCCCACACCCCTTTTATACCCAAATCCTTATAAATCCCCATAACCCCTCCACCCCAAACCCCTCATCCACCCCCAATACTTGCAATATATTGGTCTGGTTTTTGAGAATTTTAAAACTCACAATATGAACTCACGTGTTATGATATTGGTAAACAAGTGAACCCCCCATGTGAATATTCAATGTTTGTCTCGACATTCCACTCAGGCAAGCTAACAGTTCAAAATTGGAGAATGGCTATCCTAGAAGAATTCATGGAGTCTTTGACTCAGGAACAAGACAAATTGGTTCAAATGGGTACCATAAAATCCACCAAGGATCAATCCCTTGCTGCAGGTGTTTTGAATCAAGGGAATGGAAATAATAAATATAAGGATTCAAAGAAGCAAGATAAGAAGAAGCAGGAGAAGCCTAAATCTTCTTATGGGGTTTCGAATCCTAGCAAGGAAAAAGGAAAGAAGCAAGAGAAGATCAAATTCACTTATTGTCACAAAGGTTATCATCCAAAGAGTGCATGCATGAATAAAACCATTGAAATGATGGAACAAATCCTTGAGAACAACAAAATTCCTCTTTCAGATGGCACGAGGAATAAACAAGGAGGTTCAAATTCTGAGAACAAGGATATATGCCATGCACTGGTTGTTGGATATTCTGGCTCTTCCTCCTTCATCATAGATTCAGGTGCCTCAAGGAACATGGATTTAGTACAAGAATACTTCTTGGCCCTACATTCATACAATGGTTCATCCATCCTCATGGCTGATGACTTTGAAATCCCAACCAAAGGGATTGGCAGGATCAACCTAGACAATGGGTACTTCAACAATGTGTTGTATGTGGCTAATATTGTAGCTAACCTACTATCAGTCTATAAAATGACATATACATGTTCTATCAAGGTAGTGACATTGAATCAAGATGATGTGAATATTTCATAAATTTCTACAGGCTAAGTTGTTGCAATGGGTATTACAGATCATGCCATCGAGGATGTAAAAGTTTTCACACTTTCTTCCTTACTCCTCAAGGAATGCTCTCATGTCACATGCCAATGAGACCAGAGATATATGGAATGATAGTTTTAGACACCTCAACTATATATATATTCAATCTTTGAGCAATGAAAACATGGTTGAAGGGACTCCAAGCATTAAGTTTTCCAAAGGCACATGCCAGGGATGCATTGTTGGGAAGCATGCATAGCGCAAGTATGAGAAGGTAAAGGAAAGAAGGCTTGTCCAAGTGCTTTATTTCAGATCCATTCATATCTAATATGACCTATTCCCACACCTTCCTATGGAAACTCAAGGCATGTCTTAACATTCATAGATGATTTCTCAAGGTATTATTGGGTGTATTTTCTCAAGAAAAAATCTGACTCTATTTGAGATCTTCAACATTTTCAAGGCTTTGGTTGAGAAATTGAGTGGGAAGAAGATCAAGGTATTAAGGAATGATAATGGAAATAAATATGTAAATAATAAACTATAGAATATATGGCAGGAAATTGGCATTCAAATGCAACATTATGTGCCTTCAATACCTTAGCAAAATGGTGTGGTAGAGCACAAGAATATAGCATTGAAGGAGATGGCCACATGCATGTTGGAGGCTAAGTATTTGTCTCCTAAGCTATGGGATGAAGCCAAAATTGTTCTGCATATGTTAAGAAAATATTTCCACACAAATAATTGGAAGAGAAAACTCCATTTGAGGCTTGGAGTGGTCACAAGCCCAATGTGTCTCATTTCAACATTTTTTGGCTCAAAAGCTTGGGCTAGAATTCCTCCCAAGAAAAGAAAGGCCTTGAAACCTCAAAGAAAGGAGTCCATAATGGTTGGATATGTTGAATATGAAAATGGATACAAGCTATTTGATCCCTCATCTCAGAAAACCTTCATTGAGAGAAATGTACAGTTTGAAGAAGAGCCCATGTAAGAGACCGAACTAGTCAAGGGGGATTGCTCACATCCTCCACTCAATGATGATGTAAGTGATGATTTTCTCTCAGATTTTTCTTCTTATGATATGGAAGGATAATATTATTACATGCATGAATATCATGAATCACCCATAAGGCCAAAATGGGCTAAGAAAACCATACAAGCAACTGGTGAACTTGTTGGAGATCCAATAGACTCTATGAAGAATAGATCTTAGTTTCACAATTATTTATCCACTTGTGATTTGAATCTTACAGATAGGTTCTTTATGATGGTTGGATCCTATAATAATTCATATTGAGAATAATCACATTATCCAATATTGAAAACATCCATGCAAGAAGAATTCAAGTCTTTACAAGACAATGAAACTTGGGAATTGGTTCCTCCACCTTCTAAGAGAAAACTAATGCAATGTAAGTGGGTTTATAGAACCCATATGAATAATAATGGTTCATATATGAATTATAAGTCCAATTTTGTTTCCAAAGGCTTCTCTCAAGTCCATTGAGTATACTATACAAAGACATTTTCACCGGTTACAAAGATGGACTCTATCAGGCTAGTTTTGGCCATTGCTGCATCTAAGCGATGGGAGGTGCACCATATGGTTGTGAAGAGTGATTTTATTCATGGTGACCTTAATGAGAATATTTATATCTAGGATCCTGAATTTTTAATTCATTATACTTCACTTGTTTTCAGGTTGAAGAAGTCTCTCTATGGCATCAAGAAAGCCCCTAGGGCTTGGTATACCAAGATGGACAACTTTCTTCTATCACTAGGATTTGAAAGATGAAAATACGATCCTAATGTATATTTTAATCATTTATATGACTATATTCAGATCATATTACTATATTTTAATGATATTTTTATCACTAGAAGTTGCATTACTGATATAGGTTCAATTAAGTATTCATTGCACAATGCATTTTCAATGACTGACCTTGGATTGTTGAAACAATTTCTTGGTTTGGAGATTGACAAATATGATGCAAATAATAAGGTTATCCAATAAAATTATGTTTTAGACCTACTATTGAAGTTCAAAATGTATGAATTAAAAGAAACCAAGTGTCCCTTCCTTTCAGGAGTTAAACTAGGTGATTTTGGTTCATCTTCATTGATGGACGACTCGTTGTATAGGAAACTAGTTGGGAGCTTGTTGTATCTCACATACTATTGACCTGATTTGGATTATGAAGTATGTGTTGTTTTAAGGTATATCCAATATCTTCATTATATCCATTGGAAGGATTCTAAAATTATCTTGCATTATGTGCAAGGAACCAAACACTTCCGGATACACTATGTTGCTAGTTCTCCACTAGAACTAGTTGGATTTACTGATTTTGATTAGGATGGAGATTCCATTGATAAAAATTCCAATTCAGGTCATGTATTCATGCTTAAACATGGTCCCATATGTTTTTCAATTAATAAACAACACACTATATCCATTTCATTAGCTGAGGCCGAGTACAGAGGAGCAGTGAATGCAACTACACAATGATGTGTGGTTGCAAGGAATTCTTGGAGAACTTTGTTTTGCATTTCATTCACCCACAGAAATTTGGGGTGACAATTAAATTGCAATAAATATATCCATCGATCCAGTACGAAGACAGGGCCAAGCACATTGAGATACACATGCACTACATCCAGATCTTGGTGCATGAACATGTGATATCATTGTAGTATTGCCCATCTATAGAGAAAACTACTGACATATTCACCAACAGATTCACAGAGAAGACATTCAACTATATGAGGTCACTCCTTAGAGTGGGTGGCACATGGTGATGACTCATATTCACTTTCATATTTTTCTCCATGTTCATTTTATACGGAAGGTTTTGTTCCCATGTGGTTTTCCTTCTTACCCTGGGACAAATAAATTTATGTAAGAGGTTACTTGAGCCTTAGTTGCCAAGGCCTCAACTTTTTATGTGGCTACACTAACTTAGGATTAAGGGGGGGTGTTAGAGAATCATACCACCTAGTACCATGGTCACATATCACCTAGGACACACTTGCATTTGTTTTTCACTCATGTTGCATAGTCTGAACCTTGGTTATGTTGGTCTCCTAAGATATTTGGGGAATTTGGACTAATAAATGCAGCTAAGCTACCACATCTGATCATTCAGGAGAACAAGCTCTCTCATTAATGATTTTTTTCCTTTGGATTCTCCCACTCATTAAAACAGGGAATTGGTTTGACCAAAGGCGCCCATGCATTGTATTAGAGTGTTTTTTACTCTTTTGGACCATTAAATGATAGATAGAGCCACTCCCACTCACCCATCCACTCCATAAACCCTATACTACACTTATTTATTCCCTATCATGCTTCACCCACTTTCACATGTCCATTCGTGAGCATTTGAGGCGGTTTGGGAGCTCATTGGTCCACCTAGGGGTCTTTGAGGTCCAATCTAAGCCTTTCAAATGTATGCCACCAATTTGCCTCCAAAGGATAAAATTTTTATCCTATTGTATTATATTCATGTTCCATACATATTTACATGTTGTACAGTAATAGAAAACACAGTTATTGGCACCATCTCTATGTGTTAATATTGCTCTTTTACACCCTTTTTTGCATATTTTGTAAAATTATTTAGTTGTGAGGGTTCTCTTAGCTCCTAGATCTTGTTGTGAATTATATTTCCACAATGATGCTCAGTGATGATGATGTTACATTATTATTATTCTCCATGATGATGTTCCATGATGATGATGTTCCACGACGATGATGTTCCATGATGATATGCTCCATGATGATGATTCTCCATGATGATGTTCCATGTTGATGTTGATGAGGATGTCCCATGATGATGCTATTCCATAAACATGATGTTGTTGTTGTTCAAAACTTCCTATGACATATAGATTCACCAGTCAACTGTACAGTTATTGTTGTTGTTGATGATGATGATGTAGAATACCTTCCTTGTTAAGAGGGGGCGTTGAAAGAAATATAACTTTGGAATATATTCTATTATACTTTAATTATTGTACTCCTCCTTCAGAGATGTTATTCATCAGTTTGGATATGTCCTTCATGTAACTAGTCATGTAAAAGTCACGAGGAAAAAACTCCATTATAAGTCGGGGAAATAGTACCCACAAAAGTATTTTATAAATTTTGAGTCTTTGTATGTAGGTCATCCCTAACTAGAGAACCTAGATGGCCTAGTTAGGTAATTGAGTCACTCACCTGATGAATATAAATAGGTGAGGTGCCTCCCTCATTTGTACACACTTATCACTCAATCTTTGCGCGCGCGCGCGCGAGAGAGAGAGAGAGAGAGAGAGAGAGAGAGAGAGAGAGAGAGAGAGAGAGAGAGAGAGAGAGAGAGAGAGAGAGAGAGAGAGAGANATACTATAGAAAAAGGAGCTTCTATTATTGTTCTTGGGTTATTACACTTTACTTGGTTGAATTCTATATTGAGTAAAGTTTGTTGGGTTTTCTCCCCCATGAGAGGTTTCCAAGATAAATCTCTGTGTTCTTTTGTGTGGTTGTCTTTGCATTTATTTCAATGATCCTTTGCATATGGTTATGATGCTAAATGTTTTAATATCTTGTATAACCATCAAAATTCTAAAAAAAAGAATATTTCTATTAATTCAAAATAGAAGTACAAAGTGACAACCTCTGTTAGTAACTCGTTGGAACCGAGAAACCAAGTTCCTCTACCTGGGCCTCCACCACTTCAATCCTCGATGCAAAGGAAAGCTCACAAAGACAATGGAGAGCCTGAGAGATGAGAAAAAATAGTTCAATCAACAAGTATAAAGGGATATATACTCACGCATATGGAAATGGGGAAGAATTTCGCTATGTTTCCTTACTATCAAAGTTTTTCCTCCTCCAATGATTCACAATGGCTCAATATATAACCCTCAAATGGGAAATGGGAAGTCAAATCATAGCATTTTCCATCATATGGAA
Organism: Pseudotsuga menziesii; assembly: GCA_001517045.1. NCBI lineage: Eukaryota > Viridiplantae > Streptophyta > Pinopsida > Pinales > Pinaceae > Pseudotsuga > Pseudotsuga menziesii. The sequence continues at coordinate 130,779 of LPNX011053315.1, forward strand.
GGTCAAGGATTGTAACCACCATGACTTGGCATGGAAAATCTGAAATATTTTTAATTTTGAGCACAAAACCTTACGTACGTGGGTTTTAATGGTGCAAGCTACATATACATAGACTGCATAACTGTTTACCCGCATGTATCTTCAACAATGGAATTTTTAGGGTTATACTGAAGCATCAAGAATACACTGAGCAAGGGGGATATAGTGAATCTGCATAGGGACAAAGTAAGGACATCAAGGCATGATGCATAAGGTGTAGAAAACCATACTATAACACCCCATGGAAACCCATTTCCAAAATCGTACAATGCCAATGTAGATGCAAGTTACTTGAATGATTCTAAAACCTAGATGAGTACTTTATTTTCCAAAGAAAGAAATATTTATTGAAATATAAGGGGGTCTTGTTAAGGAAACAAGATGGTGTTTCCCCAATTCATGATGAAACCCAAATCGAACATTGACATGCTACTTACTTATGAGTAAACCGAAACAACAATTAACAAATCTCATGCTTCCATAATTAAAATAAACAAGAACTAACATGAAAATTGATTAGCTATGATCATAGGGGTTAAAATGCAACATTCAGGGCCCAAATTATTCTTAATGCATAGAAAAGATGAGGATGAAAGGATGTTAATAGTAAATCACCAGACCAATTCCAAATCCATGTTAAACCCATGATGACTAATTCAAGTCATAGCGTTATGGGAGGGGTGATTACCTAATATACCTATAGATTTGAAATGTATCAATAGCTAGGGAATCCTTGTTCCACTAGATGATGATAAATTTGTGCTCCAAATGCTTTAGAGCATTCCATAATCCCAGTTGTGATTGATACATTAACCATTAGGGATTCAAAACGTCGACGATGACTTAATTCTACCATGTGTGGGTATAATGTAGGGTTGATAAATTATCCATACCACCTCCATATGATATCAATGCTTCTCAATATACATGTTTTCTTGGAATTTCTAGGTCTCATATGAATGGATTTTTAAGGTTGGTACTTATGGGAAGTCTTGATACCCCACCATTCCATTTTTTTTAATAACTACTTCATTGGTTTGAGATGCTCCATTTTCTTTGTTATTTTCTTCTCTATTGAGAGTCCTCAGGATATGGAAAATTTGAACTTCCTCAAACTGTAAGGCTCCTTTTTTATGTATTTTTATAATCTTGGATAACTTATCATAACTCCATTGTCATTATTTAGGAAATGAATAATGACGAAGGATTATTTGATAGTTAAGAAATATTTGAGGACATAAGATGAATTTACTGATGTGATTCCTAGTGGAGAGTATAGGCCCATGCTTGATTGTTTGTGGTTGTACCTAATACCCATTCATAATTTTAGTTCTCGAGTTCATTTTAGATCCTAGATTTTTCTCCTTACACCTACCTCCCCTAAAATATTTGAATATGTGACTAACATATATCTTTAAATTAAAAAAAAATGAAAGGATTACTTATTCATTAAAAGGAGGATGTGGCCTAGCTATCTAGCTAAATAATACAAAATCTGGAGAACAAAAGTTACTTAAAAGTTCCTGGATTCATCAAAACTTCAACAAAATTGTTCCTTGTCTACACTATTCTAAAAGTTCCAGAGTTAGAGATAAATGCTCAATTTGTATATAATTGCATATATTGACCTACTAAGAAAATTATATTTCCTTTTTCATCATAAGAAAGGGAAAAATGAAATGAAGATAGTGTCACACCACCATTCCATCCTTCTTGTAGTGGGTTGTAGAAGGGAAACTATGAGGAAAATTTAGAGACTTGGCCTGCAAAAACAATTCGAATAAGTATCAAATGAATCAACTGGAATAATAATAGAAAGGACAATATGTATGCATTAGGTAATATGCCCCTTGTTTTTTACTATTCTAAGAATAAAGGCCACATAGCCATAATTGTTGGTTTTGTGAGCTATGTTCCTTTTGTGGGAAGAAAGGTCATTTCAAGGAATCCTACTAGGAGAAGCAAGCCATATGCCAAAACACATAGATATTCCTCATTCAATTGAGTCATTAGTGGTTACTCTATAACTAGTTAATTTATTATCCACGTAATCATACCCTATAATGATATGTTAGATGATTCATTAATTATTGGTTCAATTCCCTCACATTCCCAACATTTTCATCCATTTTTTTTCTTCTATTGGTTATGATATTTTTTTCTTCTGTTGGTTATGATATTGATTCGTTGTGTGTTATGTAAGCCCTTACAAAAAATAAATTTGTTTTAATGCTAGAAAGCAAATTCAAATTGCTAAGCAAGTGATCTCAGTAGAAGAAGGAAATTCACACTCCATTGATTTGTTGTGTGATGGCATACCATAGAAATTTCATAAACACCATTAAGGGTGGGAAAGAAGAACATAATTAAAGTGTCATTGGCAACACAACCCTCCAAAACAACATAGTGTCACTTTAGTTTTTGGTAGTATCGTGAATGGGGAAATGAATGGCTATTTAGGTGGGATGTGATTACACATTTCAAGACAAGGAATGTGTTTGTCATTTCCTTGAGGACAAATATCCTAGTTGATTGAAATCGTAGAGACTTGAATTTTAAGAATATAATTCAACTCTAATTTCATTTTCTACCAGGACAAACCATCTCGAATTTTACGTATGGAAGAGACTTGGTTTCCAAAGATGGGAATGTATTTTGATTGAAGAAATACGAAATATGAATATTTCCCATAACAAAGAATCAACGAGAAGACTTATATACTACTAGAATGATGTATTTAAAAACCATCATTGGAGCCAGCAACATAATCAGATCCAAAAGCCAAAGCCAAGTGCTAGAACAAAATCTAGAATCAGAGTTATAGCCAAGAGCTAGAGTCAAGAGCTAGAGTCAAGAGACATGTTCAAGACAATAAGACATGAGACACAATGACAAAAAATCTTGGTTTATTTAGAATAGTTTGGTGATCAAAATTCTCTCAATGGGGAGGTGTGTCCTGAAACTCAAAGAAAAATGGTTAATGACACTGAAATTGTATAAGCAGTGGAAAAAATTGAGGGTTGAATAAATATAGTGCAAGGGAAAAACACAAGAAGAAAAGAACAAGAAATTTAAAGTGGAATTCTACCAACAAAGGACAAACCGACAGAGAAAAGTGTTGGATATTTGGAATGAAGGGACAAGGATGCTTGGACTTCCAATGAACCAAAAAATCCTAGCACTACCTATATCCTCTTGCAATTTAACTTCTTAAGGGGTATTTAGCTTAGTGCAAGATGATGCCAAAGAAAATGTTGGATATGTAAATTAGTAAATGACCCAAAGAGCCATGATATTGCATTGTTAACCCTACATTTGTTGATAATAAATACTAACAAAATCCATTTGAATGTTGATTTTTCCATCTAGGTTGCTTTGGTTACAATCTCTATGCATTGTGTGAATCTTGGGTGCTTTAATTGTTCTATTTTAATTATTGTGTTTCGGTATCATTCATTAACTTATAATGAGTAGAGAGGTCATACAATGTCTAGAGTTTTCTTCACAAATATACTCTATTTTCCACAACGACTAGTTTCTCCAAGCCATTCAATCCATGTCCACACAAGATCAATGGTCCAAGAATTAGAGTTGTTACTCCTTAGTTTCTAATTCTACCCCTTGTAAATTTCTTCTCAGATTGTTGGTTGAGGGAACCCTCTAACGCTAGTGTATTGTCCCTTTATAAGCTCAAATACACTTCTATGCACCTACGCATCTACCCAATTCCTCCAACATGTTTGGATGGCATTGTGTTATGAGTTTCTTAGGAAAGACACATTCTTAGGGAGGGTATCTAATTGCATATCCTTTATTCACTATGTAATATTAACCTACAACCAACCATTCAAATAGACAATGTGGGATAGTCAAACACATGGCAACATAACATTCTGAGTTGATATTAGCTTATATAACTACATAGAAAACAATTACATGTTTATTATGTACCAATTGGTTAAGGAATAGTGGAAGAAAACAATGTCATTGATGGGAATGATCTATCAATGTGACTATTTGTAATTAATTGTATGCAAATGAGAATGCTAGTTTGGATGCTCCACACACAAATTATTATTTGTTTTTTCCCAAAGTAAATCTTTAGCTCATACTCCGTTTGGATGCTATGTAAACCTACAACCATACATTAGAACTTCTCTTGTAGTCATTTACTTATGGGTTAGTTCTTTGTAAATGTGAAAGAAGTTTGTCCCTTGTTATTGCTCATAGGCATAGAGATATGAATGGGAAATTGAATTAGGTTTCTTAACCATTATGGTGCAAACAAATATGAAAGTTCAACAATTGCACATTTAATACATATGTACCTACATATATTTACATTTGGCTAGCTTAAAATGGGAATTGTGTTGTTTGAGCATTATAGAACCATGCATTTGGGCATAAAGCATATCATTGTCTAACTCTTGAGTGAACACTTTTGAGATGCAACCATCTGTTTGGAATTTTTAGCTTATCACCCGATCACTCAACCCAAAAAATATAGTTTTGATTTACAATCAGTTGAATGTGCCTTGCTTGGAAATAACATGATACAACCACTGATGATGGCTACTTCATATACTTCTCTTAATGTGGTTTCTTAATTGAGAAGCTTTCACAAGAAGAAAACCCTATTGTGTTATATATATAGGTGTAAAGTTAAGTTATTGTTGCATATGCACATTTGAACAACAACATTGCCATCCTTGCATATTGATCTTATATTCTCAGTCATCCATACAACCCAAGCATTGAGTTGAAAATAGGGTTTTCATTCCAGGAAGAGAAGCTCATAATAGAATATTTGAAATCAATTATGATGCTAGAGATCTATGCATAATTATAAGAGCAAAGACCAAATTTCATTTCTGTTGAACATCCATGTTAGTGAAGTGTGTAGGCTATAAACCCCACCTTTATAGATTAATTACCACATAAAAATCAATCATATTCTTCTAATTTTTTCAACTTATATGCCACATTTTTTAACTTGCTTATATCTCTACATTCACGGAGGCCAAAAAAGATACACAGAGAGATTTTCAGCTTACATGCCACATAAGCCCAACTTGCTTATATCTCTACATTCACAAAGGCTTAAAAGATACCATATTATGTGTAGAAGAAGCCATCACTAAGATTTTTTAGACAACAAGAAGCATTCATTCAACCATATATTTACACTATCGTTTCTCCCCTATCTTCACACATTCAAGTGAAATTTGTCATGCTCATTGTATAATTATAGCTCAAAATTCTATTTTCACTTAAGAATATTTATCTTAAAGATATTTATGAAGAAATTATCAAAATTTTATCTGTCTTCTAGACTATCACATTCAACTACATATCCAAGGAATGGAATCATACAATGGATAAGATCTCCAAACAAGGTATGACACTCCTTGTTGGTACTACCTTTGCTTGGGAGAGTAACATTGATACCATTAAAGAACTTGACCCATGACCCATATTTGTATAAATCCATCCCACCCATCCTTCAATGGGTCGTTTTTTGTATATCTGTGGCATCATATTTCAGCATTATTTGTATCTCACTATATATGACCATTCTAACAATATATGCTTTGGGAAATACCAATACATAGTAGGCTATAAAAACATAAATAGATTAACATTCTAGATGGATACCAAAATGACTATTTTATCTATAAGGATTTCATAGCCAATAAACAAAATGAACAATATAGCTTTTGAGTTAATACAATTCATGCTTTGATTTTTTTCCGTAGAAAAAAAATTTATAATTACAAATAATCTATCTTATACGATTAGTCTCTAAATAAAATAAAATTATAATTTTTTTAATAGTGAAAAAAAATAAATTTTACCAATGGAATCAATAAAGTCCATTAAAATTTAACATTAATAATTTTTTTCAACTTAAAATTTTAATTAAATTTAGAATAAATTAATATTAAATTTAAACTTTTTAATAAATATATGTTTTAAAATTAATAATTTAAAAAAAAATATTGTTTCATCTTGTACAAATATTTTCTTGTTATTAAAAGAAATGACATTGGATGGAAAGCTTCATTTTCCCTTTTATTTAAAAAATGACGATTAATAAAAAAATGTCTAATTAATAATCCTTCCGCTTGGACCGAGAATGAGACGATGATTGATAAACATAATGTCTAATTAATAATCCTTGCACATGGACCGAGAATAAGATAATGTTTGATGCAATAATTTTATGAGTCATCACAATTATCCCTAAATTTTCTTATCCTATAAAGTCCTATCACCTTTAACATTTAAATATTCTCATAGTATAATGATTTTTTTGTTAAAAATGGGAAAACGTTAAGTACCATGAAATCTAATAATATTGTCTTTGGTTTAAAAATGGAAAAAGTTAAAGTATGAAGAAATGGAAATGGATAAACATTATTTTATTGGTTTATATTACAATATCTAAAGATTACAATCTCTATGTTTGTGGCCAATAAATCTATTATTATATAAGCCACTCAAATATATTTATTATATTAGATTTATTTCTTTAATAATAATAATGATAATGATTATTTAGGTTAGGATGATAATGATAATGATATTAATATAATAATTTTTTTTAAATATTTAAGTTAGGATGATAATGATAATGATATTAATATAATATTTTTTTTAAATAAATGAAATTTAAAATAAAATTCAAAGGAGCTTTGTTAATTAAACATGTACAATGATTATGATTTTTCTTTATAATTAAATATTATTTTTAAAATCTTTTTTCACTAACAATCCAACTATAATTTTTAAAAATTATAATCAAACTAAATATCAATTTAATGTATAAAATAAATTTTAAATACAAATTTAGTGTATAAATTTTTTTTTGTTTTGTTTTATAATATATATTTATAAAATAGATCATTTTATATAATCCAAATTAACTCTTAAATATTAACTTGAAGTTTTTACCACTCCCTCATTATTATAAATAGGTTTTATATTCTTGTATGTATCTCATATGATTATTATCAATATAAATAATCTAAGCACTCAAGTGTTTACTATAGACATATTTTTATGTTCCTTTATATTTGACATCTTTTTGAATGTGGGGCAATCCACCTTTGGCTATACATTATTATAAATAGGTTTCATATTCTTTCATGTATCTCATATGAATATATCAATATAGACATTATTTTACGGTTTTTTTTTATAGCTATGACATTTTTTGAATTTATGGTGATCCACCCTTGGCTATACATTATTATAAATAGCTTTCCTATTATTTGATGTATCTCATATGATTATTATCAATGTAAACAATCAACACAAGTGGTTATTATAGACATTTTTTCATATTTATGACATTCTTTCTAATTTGGGGTAATCCACACAAGTGGCTATAGATTATTATAAATAGGTCTCCTATTCTTTTATGTATCTCATAAGATTATTATCAATATAAACAACCAACACTCAAGTGTTTACTATAGACATATTTTTATGTTATTTTATATTTATGGCCTTCTTTCGAATTTGGAGGCAATCCACCCTCGGTTATACAAATGCCCCAACGTTTTCTTACTTATTATTTAATATGTGAAGTAAAAGATCCATGGAACATAACCTCTGATCCTTAGTCCATCATCTTGAGGGATATGAAGAGAAAGAGAAGAAAATACCCATTCAAGATAACCATTGGTACACAAGTACAAGAGACTCTGTTTTAATCTTTAGATGAAGACCTAAAGAGAAAGAGAAGAAAATACCCATTCAAGATAACCATTGGTACATAAGTACAAGAGACTCTGTTTTAATCTTTAGATGAAGATCTAATAGTATGAATTTGGTGGAGTAGTGGAAGTGGATACATGGATAAGAAAGGTTAAGCTCACTTTCAAGGTGTAGTCACTATAAGGAAAACACATATTAAGTCTTACAAGATTTGACAAAATTTCCAAAAAAACCTCCACTATTGGTAACAATTGGCTTGGTGAAGGTTGTAATGGAAATTCATATCAACTAAATTAAACTAGGTAGTTAGAAGGTATAATGGAGTTTTTCTTTAACGGTGTGCAAAAGTCATATGAATGCATTGGTGCTTTGCTAACATAAGTGCAATGGTGGCTGGCATTTAAATTGTCAACACCGATGTGTTTTTAAACATATAACACCTAATACATACAATTCAAATTGTACACACCAATAATTTTCAATTATATAAATCTTTGATGTGTCTTCTTGTTATAGAGCATTGATGCTTATATTACCATCCAAACTATTTTTCCTATAAATTTAATGGTTATGACGACTAGGTTTTTTTGTGAACTTCTGTGTTCTCCAACATAGTTTAATGAGTTAAAAGATTACCATGAACCAATATATCTATTTTTTTAATTATTATTATGATTTTATTAAATTTTTTAATTAATCATAAAAAAAATTTGACTTTTAATTATGGTGTTCAAATATATGATTGTATTAATATGCTATAGCATTGAATTACACATATGTTCATTGTAATATTTAATCATTTCATATATTTAATCAATAGTATAATATTTTACAACATTAGACAATGCAACATAGTAAGAAACTCATTTTATTATATATGAATAAGAGATCATTTATCATACAAAATGGGACAACCTAAAGGTCCACAAATATAATGAAAATGTCAATATGTAATTGTTACACTTATTGGTAACTTGTGATCATCCAATTAGGACAATAGGTCTGATACATTAAACACAATGTTTGATTTTAATAGACAAACATTTCAAAGCATACAACTTGCAAGAACATTCAATTATATTATTTGTCATTCTTCAGTCAAACTGGTGGCATTACTCGAGTCTATTTGCATGACTCATTTCTTCATAATCAGGGTTATTTGACCTAATGTTTTGTTCATTGGCTTGATTTTGTTCATCCTCTTCATTTTCCATTTACAAATAAAAATAAAGTGTAATGAGTATATCTACATTTATAATATAATATACATGGTTGTGTAAATAGAAACATAACATATCAAGAAGTGATTCATAACCAATACACATTCTTTCAAAATCTTTCATCATGATGTCTCTCAACAACCCTTGTGTTGTCTCCATACTTTGTTTCTTGCAAGTTTTATATGCCATGACAAAAACATTGATATAATTAATATAACAGTTTCTTGTTGTTCCATTAATTATAAAATGAGGGAATTGAAACAACATAACTACTTAGAAATTACTCAATTCATTTTTGATACTGCAACATAGACTCACAACCCATACTTAACCAAATGTTAATAAATTATTTAGATGATTCGTCTGTATGTGTCAGCACATGTTAGATGAATCCCAAGACAAGTGTCAACTAATTAAAATATAAAGTTCACAACAAATATGAAATCTTAAGTAAGGAAAACACAAGTTATACTCACAAGCTTTGTGATCAACCATTTTCTTCTTGTCTTATGTTTTCTTTTCTTTTATGCAACAAAAACAAGTGAAAATTAACATTTCATTCAATAATTAAATTAAATGTAAATAAAAAAACCAACGATTACATACATTTGACGCACATTGTTGTAAAAATGGCTCCCGATGCAATTACATCCATTTATCTAACGATCTCCTTCTAAACGTTATTGGACAAATTCCTACTAACATATTTTGGATATCACTTGTTCATCCTTTGGAATTTTCACAATCTTTCCAAAAAATGAAAGTTCAAATTTTTTTTTTAATCTTGATATATAAAAGTAAATATTGATGAAATACTAATTTATAAATTTTCGTGGTAATATATACATAAATTACAAAAAACATGCTTATGAATAATACTATTTTAAATGATTATTTTTTGTTATTGTATGTTTTTTCTATTGCAAGTTTTGTAGGTCTTATTGATCATTTCTATGGAAACACTTATTAAGGATTTCATTTCTTAAAGTTTTTATTATAAACTCACTTTTAGAAATTAAAATTCCAACTCATTTTCTCTCATTGATGAAAAATGTGTGTACTTTTTTTTTTGGACATTGATGGGCCTACAATATTAAATGCTCTAGATATTCTATTTAAAACATTAGTGTGCAAAAAATAAAAGAATGCACAACTATAATATATTACTACAAAATACAAAAGAAAATGTCTTCTATTAAAACGTAGTGGATGTTTGCTTGTTCACATGTTTTATTTTGGGTTTTATCGTGTGTTAGCGCATCAATGTAGGACTTGGCTAATCTCTAGACCATTTGCACCTTTTCAGGCAAGTTTGGCCGAAATTTGGTAACACGATTTATTGTTGAAAATGATATTTTTAGTGTTAAAATTGCAATTTTTATTGCAGAAATGGATTCAGGACCCTCAATTATCCTTGGGGCACCCAGATTATGCAATTCCAATCACTGAAAACTACCCTTTGAACAATTTCTGCCGGATTTGGCTAGAAAACTCGCCGCATTTTAGGTGCAAATGGCCTAGAGTTTAGCTTAGTGCATCAATGCATTCTATTTTGTGTACACTTTGGTGTGGTAATTGAAATAAATGCACTAATTATAATAAAAATCCCTTTCAATGCTTGCCTTAAGTTAAAATGTTGTATATATCCTAATTTTTTTAAGAATACAAAGACATAAATTGCAATACTCCACATGATGCAACTACTACTTAAACTCATATCATTTAGTTAAAAAATGGTTTCAAAATTTTATTTCAAGTTACATTGTTATATTCTTCTTAAGCTTTCTTTTAATAATTTGTACTTATATTTATTGTTAATATGACTCAAATGTAGGGAGAAAAAGTTATGCTACGAAATGGTCAATTATTTAGATTCCAACTCATTCATGTTGTTCAAAATTCATCAAGTTCTCCTCTGTCGTTTATTGTAATTTCCTATTTTTTTATATTTTTATATCTAATTAAATTTGTGTTATTTATGCATATGCATGTGAATAATTATAAATTGAATTTTGAATGATCTTGATTCGGGATTGAGTTCAGATGCAAAAAGTATTCCACTAGTTGAAAAATGTGACAAGATCTTGTTAGGAGGATGATATTGTAAGTTGTCGGTAGGAAAAAATGGAGAGTTGCTTCACCCCACTAATTGTAACATGCCTTATTCAACCACCATCCTAGGTCAATGATACTTCACCATTAATTGAATCCTTTTTATAACATCCTAGTAGTATGTGGTTGTTCAAAATGTAAAGGGTTGAAGGAGAATCCCTAGGTGTCACATTGTCCCATTATATTAATGATTGACTACCTAATTTTGACAGCTTAATACCTCCCACTTAGGTAAAACATCCAATAGTTGATATAGAAAAGACATGTAGGAAACACTTCCATATGCTAATTTTTTGAAAAGTTGGAAGATAACAAACCTATGTTTCATCCCAAATTGACCAACTTGTCTCCTTCATTTGATTCAACAGAAAGTTATAGTGATCCAAAGTATTATGCCACACCACCCAAACCATATATACTAAGATATCCAAAGGTTGTAAGAGTTGAGAGGAAAAATGTCCAAGTACACACTAAAATCAGCTCAATTGTTGGAGGGTATCGATGACTTCACTCTTCATGTCCATGTACAAAGTAAATACCAAACCTATTACAACAACTCTTTGTATGACACTTGGCCATATTCTCTACCTATGCATGATGTTGGGATTTCATTCTCTTTTTGCGGTAATAATTATATGATCGCCAAGTCTAAAATAGATGTTTCTAATCTTGGCTTGTGTATCCTTTCACATGTATTTGTTCCTCCCAAATAGAGAGTAGGACTTATGCCATTTTGTGGTCCTCTTTATCATTGTTCTAATTACTTGGATATTGTTGAATAAAAGCGTAGCATTTCCATGTATAGTATTTGCAAGAATAATTATGATTCTAGAAAATTTAAGAAGAACCTATTATATCTCAAGGGGTGTACACATAGTCATGGAAACATTGCAAGGTTCATAAATAGTGGTAGGTGCTCATTACTTACTACAAATTGTTCATTTGAGGAACACTCCAGTGACAAGGAGTTTTTTGTGAAAAGGAAAGCATCCATATTTGTTGAGGAACACTCCAATGACAATGTGTTTTTAATGAAAATGAAAACATACATATTTGTTGTTGTGCATGCAATACGTATTTCATCTCTTGGTTATGGGTTGTTAATAAGCTATAACTTTTATTGACCACCAAGTGCTTATCAAAGATGTCTTGCATTGAGACTACCTTTATCCATCCCTTTAAGGCATAATATAAAAAAAACAATGAGTAATTTTATTTTTTTAATTTTCAATGAAATTAATGTAAACATATTGCTTAATTTGAGATTTTTTTTTATAAAGTGGTTGGTTGCACATGTACTAATGGAAGAAAATTTATGCTTCAAATAATTGTTTGGTATAATGTTTGAACATACTAAATGTATTGTGTGATAATATCATTGATGTAGCATTCAATATTTTGGCAATAAGAATTCCGAAAATGAGTGACTTATCCACCATCTTTTGTTCCACCCCGCTATGATATTAAATAAACATAGGATACTAAACCAATGCAACTAAAAAAGGAAGCATACCAAGAATGGTTGAATCAAGCACATTTTTAATTCCCACTATGTCTCAAGTTACCAAGTCAGAATGTCTATAGTAACATTGGTTCTTCATATGTTGGCAATGAAAGCATGGAATAAAGGTTGGTATGGATGAATTCTTATGGGATATGAATACGACGGAGGGAATTTTGTTATAATAATTCTTGTAAGATTAGCTAGGGGATGATGCTCAGATCAATGATACCTTCTTCAAAATCCTTAAATCCACCACCCCTCTCTTTGGATATGGGTCAAAGTTTACCCAACTAGGGATAACAATGTTACTATACAACTTGAAAGAATTGTATGATATGTAAGATGCATTTTTATCAATGGTTTTGAGGTAACTAACCATTAAGTTCCCTATATTTTGAATAGTTGTGTTGCACAACCAACATTGTATTTAATGGTCGATTTTATGCATTCTTAATGATATTTTACATTTCTATTTCCTAGTAATTGTAGGTTACTCAAAGATAAGGTAATTCCAAGTGATAATGTTTTGCTCGATAGTGGTGAATAGGCAAAGAAAATTTTGAAAGGTTGAGTATTATACATATCATATCATGCTTTTCCAAATGGTTGTATTATATAAAGAGATGAATATTCGAACACAAATATATGTCCATAATGTGGGCATGATAGGTACAATAAATTAAAAAATAGGGGTAAAGCACATGACCCCCCTCATAATATATTAAGGCACATGCCTATAATCCCAAGGATTCAAAGGATATTCCTTTTCAAATAATTAGTTGTGCTATAGGGGTGGCATACCTCACACCTAAGTGATCTAGGAGTTATGAGAATCCTAGCAGATTCAATAGCCATGAAGCATATATATGATACATGGCTTGATAAATTCAAGGATGAAGTGTACGTCCTTTGATTTAGCACAACCATGGATAGAGTTAACCTATATTTCCTTCCAAAAAATAACTATTATGTTTAGCTAGTAGTTGTGATCAATAACAGTATCCCCCCATAGTTGTATGTGAAGAATGAACATATTATATTGGCTCTTATAGTCCCTAGTAGAAGAAAACTTCAGAATATGAATGTTTACCTAAAACCATCACTAGTGGAAAATGGGTGATAAATGACTAAGTGACCAAAAAATTTGGTCACCATGTGAAATAATTGACTAAACGACTAAAAAATTTGGTCACCAAATTGTTTTTAAGTGAAATATGATAAATTTGAGCAATTTTCAGCGATTAAAGCTAATAGTGACTAAAACAAATGACTAATTTAGACATGGGATACAAAATATGACTAGACATTCTAAGTTAATAAATAAGATGTTCTAATTATCAAATATTTTCCTTATACATCACACACAAATTAAGAGTGTCTATATATAATATAATATAATATAGGATTTTATAATTATATATAACATGTTTCTATACGCCTCTAGATATACCAATATTGTAATTGATGTAATAGACCTAATTAGATTGAAATGACTATTTAGTTTGCATTAATGACCAGAAAGGGAAGAATGCTCCATAATATTTAGTCTAGTCCATTTACTTGGCAGTATAGTGTTGATTTTCAACATCGACATGATTCTGAAGTGTCGAAAAATGATTCCATAGGTGAACCTACTGAAGTTTTTGCAATATCATTACATATATACCACCAACTCTAGCAATGTTCTTATCATGTTTGTATCTTATTGAAGCATTTTTATTTCGTATTATCCCTTCGACGGATTTTCCAAGTTGCATCATGTGTGAAATCATAGCGTGGTTGAGTCGAGTCTTGGGTATTTGTTGTCTTTCTCTTTGGGCATCGCCATGTCATGAACTTGGTGTCATTGTGTTTAGATCACTATACTGGTCATGTTCATATTTTGTTTGAACAAAACCATTGTCGTTTGACCCTCTAGGTAGTCTATTAAAATTTCGGCAAGTTCATGTATTTTACGCCATGTTAGTTAAAGCTTGTCATTTTCACAATATCCATTAGTATTACATATTTATCTATTCATTATGTTTCTCCTCACACTTGATTTTGAAAAGTTTTAAAGTCCTCTGAGTCCCTTCCTTGAAAAAAATCGTGTGCGTGCACGCACACACACACACACACACACACTATCATATAGTTAATATATTAATATACTATAATGTTAATTTATTAATATCATTATCATTATCATCTAATTTTTAAGGTCACCATCAAGTGAGTTACCAAGTTTGTGTATGAGACACCCTTGTCCATGGAACAAGAGATCCACCTTTGCGCAATGGTTTAACTACTAAATATACTTAAAATTTACTATATAATTAAATATTATTGTATATATTGATACAATATATACTAAATAATTAATGCATTAACATACTCTATACATATTGATATAATATAGTTATTGTTAAACTAGTAGCAACAAGGAAGGTCTTCCTGCATGCATGTGTTCTTGCATGCAGAAGACTTAAATTAAGAAACCAGTTGTATTTAATTTACTTTTCCTAAGTTTACTTTGGAAAATAAATTAAAGTGATCTAAATTAACTTTAGTGAACCGCTAGTTAAAGTGAAAGTGAAATTAGGGTTTTCGTTTTACCTAAAGTTATAAAAGAGAGATCAATTGCTGGAGAGAACACACACACTTGTATTCCAACAGAGACAGGATACATACAGGGAGAGAAAGTCAAACAGAGGATTTAGTTGAGAAGACGGAGGAACGAGTAGTAGGATCATCGAGCTTCACACGGCTAGGTCATACACTCACACAAGAGGGTGTTGAGGTTTAGCTAGGATTTGCCCAATGATTCTGTCGGCTACTGCAAATCGCTAGGTTTGGGTGAATTTGCAGTGATTGTAAAAGTTCCATATTTTCTCATAATAAAATCTATATCTAACTGCTGCACCAGTTTTCCCATCTTGGGTTTTTCTAGGGGTTTCCATACCCAAAATAATAGTGTCAATATTGTGATGTGATGTTGCGATCTATTTCTCAGTTTTATATTCCGCTGCATACTATAAAAGATATTAATGTGTGGTTATTAGTTGATATTTTACATGCATAGTTTAGACCTATTTGAATATTAAAGGAAAATTTACATGGTATCAGAGCTCTGGTGAGCTAAAGCTGAGAGATTTGCAGCATCAGTGATAGATCAAGGGAAGATCTATAGGAAGACACAAACCTAGACTTCCAGATCTAGGTTTTGTCAGGTACACTTCACTATGGCCATGCAGTTGAGAGTTGAGGATAGACTCCAGGGTCCTCAGAACTTTCCTACATGGAAAGAGAGGATCACAAGGGTCCTGGACGTTAGTGATGCTGAGGAGCACATTGAATCCACAAAATTTTCACCCACAGATCCAACAGATCTGATAGCCTGGAAGAAGATTGATTCCAGAGCCATGCTGATTATCATGGATGGACTGAAGGACCATATAGTCCCTCACCTTTCTGGTAAGAAGACCGCATTAGAAATGTGGAAGGATTTGGAGAGTCTGTACTAGAGAAAGAACGATAACTGAAGGATGGTGTTGCAATATAGGATGCACAACACCGAGATGACCAAGGGAGAAGGAGTGGTGCCTTATCTCTTGAGGCTCACACAAATCAAGGATGAGCTCGAAGCTGTTGGCTCTAAGACAGATGATGAGGAACTAGTTCGAATAGCCCTCAATGGATTTTCTAAGCCATGGGACACCTTTGTCAAAGGTGTTGTGGCTAGGGAGAAGCTCCCTGATTGGCAGAGACTATGGGATGAATTTGTGCAGGACAGAGACCCGCATGGGTCAAGGATCTGGCTCATCTAGCAGTGCCCCATAGATTGTGGATGAGGAGGCTCTAGCTCTTACAGGGAAGATCAAGGGGAAGGAAAAGAGGAAGAAGTATGGTAAGAAGAACCTTGATGTATCAAAGGTCAAGTGTTTTATCTGCCACAAGCAGGGACACTTTGCCTCCCAGTGACCAAATAAGAAGAAGAAGAGTAACACTCAGATGGCTAGATCTTCAGAGGTGGATGAGTTCAACAAGAACTTCGATGAGGAGTTTTTCTTGATAGCTTGCATGGAAAGCACCACAGGGAGCAGCATATGTTACATTGACAATGGAGCATTTAGTCACATGACTGGACATAAGAGATTCTTTAGAGACTTGCAGGAGGCTGGAATAGGGATCCATGTTGAACTAGGTGATGATGCGCGGTATCAGGCGCAGGGAGTTGGCACTGTTTCATTTGAGAGGGAGTCTGGAAAACCCCTCAGTTTTTCTGATGTGTTATATGTTCCAGGACTGACCAAGAACCTTATATCAGTCTCCACTCTAGAGGACAAGGGATATTAGGTGAAGTTTCATGACCATAGAGTGTATATTAGGCCCAAGGGGTCAGATAGGAGCTTGGATCGGGTGATTGGCAGAAGGAGCGGGAAAGTGTACAGATTACACTTTGAGCCTACAAAGGCTCTAGTCAGCAGCAACAACATTAGTCAGGGTGAGTTGTGGCACAGGAGGATGGCACACTTACACCATGGAGCATTGAAGAATTTGAGACATGTAGTCATTGGAGTTCCTCAAGTACAGGAGGAAAAGCATAACCACTGCAAGGGTTGTGCTTTGGGGAAGAACATCATGAAGCCTGTCCCACGGAGTGAGCACAAGTCTAAGGAGCCCCTGGACTTGGTGCATTCAGATGTATGCGGACCTATGATTGTCCATTCGTTCAGTGGTTACAGTTATTGCGTAACCTTTATTGATGACTATTCTAGGAAAACCTGGATCTATTTCCTAAAGGCCAAGTCAGAGGTATTTGAGAGGTTCCGAGAGTTTAAGAATCTTGTGGAGAACCAAACATGAAAGAAGATTTGGGTGTTGAGGATAGACAACGGGGGTCAGTACACTTCTAATGAGTTCAATTTCATGGAGTACTGTTCGGTTGAGGGGATCAAGAAGGAGCACAATATGCCCCATACCCCACAACAGAATGGAGTTGTAGAGCGAAAGAACATGACTATGGTTGGAGCAGCCAAGGCCATGCTATTTGATTAGGGATTACCACTATTCCTCTGGGCCGAGACATACAACACTGTAGTATACATTTAGAACAGGTGTCACCACACAACCTTGGGGAGGAAGACACCAGAGGAGGTCTTCACAAGAACTAGGATAGATGTGAGTCACATTCACATATTTGGCAGTGTCTACTATTGTCATGTTCATGCTGACAATAGGAAGAAATTGGACCCTTCTGGAGAGAAGGGGTTACTTGTTGTTTACAGCGAGATTTCGAAGGCATATAGAGTTTACATTCCTACTCACAGGAGGATCATTGTGAGCAGGGATGTCCAGTTCGACGAGGACAGGGCCTTGCGGAGATCTTTAGACTTACCAGCAGAGCAGCAACCAGCACATGAGTCGGGAGTCAAGTTGGAGGAGCTAGATGTACAGGTACAGACACATAGCACAGGTTCTAGTGGTCAAAGGGAGTCAGGTGGACAGGATCCTTTAGTCATTGAATTGAAGGATGAGCTGCAGTAGGAGACGAATATCTAGTAGCCACAGTAGGTTGACACTAGGCCAAGGCCTGAGTGGTTTAGATCCACAGTGCAGGATTCCAGGCAGGTAGATCCTCCACATAGATCTTTTAGACGGAGTGTACCACCAGAGAGGCTTAGTTATATGGAACTGATGACATAGTTGATTAACTCCAAACCTTCCAGCTTCGGGGAGGTTGCACAACATGATGTGTGGCAGGAAGCTATGGTTGAGGAGTATGACTCCATTATGAAAAACCAAGTATGGGAGGTTGTGCCGAGGCCACAAGGGAAAAAAAGGTGGTGGGATCTAGATGGATCTACAAGCTGAAGCATGCAGCAAATGGAAGCGTGGAGAAGTACAAGGTGCGCTTCGTTGCAAAATGGTTTTCACATAAGGAGGGTATTGATTATGAGGAGACCTTCACCCTTGTTGCTAGGTATTCTTCCATTCAGACCATTATCTCACTAGCAACTGAGATGGGTTGGCGTTTCCATTAGATGGATGCCAAGACTGCCTTCCTCAAAGAAGTGAGAGACAAGGAGGTGTATATTGAGCATCCAGATGGGTATGATGTGGAGAACAAGGAGACACATGTATGCAGACTGCATCGAGCTCTTTACGGACTCAAGTAGGCACCTCGAGCATGGTACTCGAGGATTGACAGCTATCTACGAGAGATGAGATTTCAGCAGAGTGAGGCTGACCACAACCTGTACTTCTTGACAGGTGAGGTGCCTCTCATAATGGTATTATATGTGGATGATCTCTTTTTGCAGGAGATGAGAGGCTGATTGGAGACTGTAAGTCCAACCTTGCAGTAGAGTTTGAGATGAAAAACCTTGGGCTGATGCATTACTTTTTGGGCTTGGAGGTTTGGCAGAGAGATGGATGCTTCTTCATCAGACAGGGGAAATATGTAGTAGATATCCTGAAGAGATTCAGGATGGAGGACTGCAAGCCTATGGCCATACCTCTAGTTTCCAATTGGAGGAATATTGATGCATCAAGATCATACGGATTTTATCCTACCTTGTATTGTCAGCTTATTAGATCACTTATGTATCTGGTCAACACTCGACCATACATCAACTTTTCAGTCAAATTTTTGATTCAGTTCATGGTGGACCCTCAGAGAGTGCATTGGACAGTTGCGAAGCACATACTTTGCTACATCAGAGGTACAGTGGAGTATGGATTGGTTTATGAGCACAGGGGGAGTGTACAGTTAGCAGGTTTCACAGATGCTGATTGGGAAGGATGTGTAGAGGATCGAAAGAGTACTTCTGGTTGCTATTTCAACATTGGATCAGGGGTTGTCTCTTGGTTCAGTAGGAAGTAGAAGTCAGTTGCATTGAGCTCAGCAGAGGTTGAGTACATGGCAGCTAGCATGGATTCTTGTGGGGGTATGTGGCTGAGGAAGTTACTTGCAGGGTTGTTTGAGTGTGAGCTAGAGGCTACAGTAGTTCATTGTGATAATCAAAGTGTTATCAAGATATCTGAGAATCCAGTGTTCCATGACCGGAGAAAACACATAGACATCAGATACCACTTCTTGATAGATTGTGTTCAGAGAGGAACCATTCGGTTGGAGTACATACAGACATATGAGCAGGTGGCAGACATTTTCACCAAGGCAGTTTGCAGACAATTTTTTGTGAAGTTCAGGGATAAGTTGGGGTTGGCACCGAATCCCTTCCTTGTTGAGAGGGAGTGTTAAACTAGTAGCAACAAGGAAGGTCTTCCTGCATGCAGAAGGCTTAAATTAAGAAACCAGTTGTATTTAATTTACTTTTCCTAATTTTACTTTGGAAAATAAATTAAAGTGATCTAAATTAACTTTAGTGAACCACTAGTTAAAGTGAAAGTGAAATTAGGGTTTTTGCTTTACATAAAGTTATAAAAGAGAGATCAATTGCTGGAGAGAACACACACACTTGTATTCCAACAGAGATAGGATACAGACAGGGAGAGAAAGTCAGATATAGGGTTTAGCTGAGAAGATGGAGGAACGAGCAGCAGGATCATCGAACTTCGTACAAGTGGGACGTACACTCACACAAGAGGGTGTTGGGGTTTAGCTGGGATTTGCCCAATGATTCTGTCGGGTACTGCATTCACCAAGTTTGGGTGAATCTGTAGTGATTGTAAAAGTTCTATATTTTCTCATAATAAAATCTATATCTGACTGCTGCACCGGTTTTCCCATCTTGGGTTTTTCCAGGGGTTTCCATACCCAAAATAATAGTGTCAATATTGTGATGTGTAAATAACAAAATATATATAATAAAGAGGGAAATTAAACCAAAAAAAAAAAAAAGACAAAAAAGGGAAAAGTGAATGAGCATGAAAAATGGGTAAATTAAAAAAAAGATTACGAGGTTTAGAAGGAAACTCTTTTGGAATTAACTTATTACACTTTGGAGCTCTTCTAGTCATTCATTTGTATGATGTGGTTTCTATTGCTACTTCCTTGAGCTGAAAGGTTTGTGTTGGAACTCTCCTATGTCATATTTTTTTGTTTATCTTAGGAGTTAATCCCACTAAGGATTTAGACGAGCCAGCTTTGAGATTGTGTGTATGCAAGAACTTGTAAAAGGAACCATTAATTGCTTGATAATTTAACGGCTCTTATGGTTTATCACAGACCTTTTTCATTATTAATCCTTTTTTATTCTTTAATGTACTATTCCAATTCATATTTTTATTTTTATATAGAATCTATCCTCTTCTACAGGGAATTTGTTTAATTGGAGAACCAATACGGGAGGAATCTCGACTGGCTTACACAACCATTCTATCACGGTAAGTAATTTCACCTTTCCCGCAGATATAACAAGAAAGCTTATTATTATCGAATTATTGATGTACTAGGTACTTACTCCTTTATATTTTTATTTTCCATGTGAATGGAATACCCTATTTGGGTTCGAGCGATGCTGTACTACAATGAATTCTTGCATTGCTTAGGTATGCACACTCCTTGATGGGTCTAAGAGGGTTTATTATATATCCATTTTTTAGTTAAAGGGGGATGAGGGCCTGACCCCTTCGTGGTCTACTTGATGGTAAATGTTTCTCATAGAGTTTATGAATTACATGACTACGATGCTCATCTTGATAACCTTTGTGCTTAACTGGGAAAACCCTATGTATCTCTTTCTTTCATTAGTTGTTTAATTTGTT
Source organism: Pseudotsuga menziesii (assembly GCA_001517045.1). NCBI lineage: Eukaryota > Viridiplantae > Streptophyta > Pinopsida > Pinales > Pinaceae > Pseudotsuga > Pseudotsuga menziesii. The sequence goes on from LPNX011053315.1 coordinate 152,085, forward strand.
TGTAGCAGTTAACATAGGGTTTTTCATTTTGGTTTTCTTGTATGAGGCCAGTCCCACCTAAGGTTTTCGAGTCTTGTTATAAGGTTACACCCTTGACTGGTTTTTGTATATAATTGTGGAAATTTTATATTCATAATTATTTTAAATATTAATGATTTTTACGTGAAAGGGTATTGATCGATATTTACCACTTCCATTGTCGGCTGATTCTATTTTTCTTATCTATTTCTCATATAGCCAGGTTCTTTGTTCTTGTCCATTTGACATGAAACCAAACTAGCATTGGATTTCCATTTTGAATACAAATATTTGAAACAAAGCTTGGCTACTGCTTATATAGAAATCAACTTAAATATTTTTCTAGCTTCTCAACTTATTTAACACTTCCAATTTTGGCCTAGTTCCACTCAATTTTCCAACCCACAAAATTTAATCCTGCACAAGTGAAATCTTTATAAAATAATTAGTTTCGATTTGAATTTCAAAGTTTAATTTAATTCATTTGCACACATATATCACAATCGGATTTATTGACCTGATAATAGCCTGACATGATATCTTGAGGGGTGCACATGAACTATCCTAGAAAAATTGAACCCGATTAGTCTACGAATGGACGTGCACTAGGAAAGATATCTATGGGAAAAAAGTTTGCTTGATCCTAATGCTTCTCAATTAGGAAAGTACAAGGAAGGTCTACTAGATGGGATGTATGCATGTTATTTCTTAGAGATATACCTTTCCTTCCCTTCATAAAAAGGGATTTCCTTGTAAAATTATCAAGGCCACAAGATCATCAGGATGGATTGAACCTCACAATGAAAGAAGAAGGAATGAAGAATAATTTCAATACAGGAATTGGCAAACAATCATGGTGAAATTATTCAGACAAGAGGCAAGAATTTGACAGGCTAACAATAACTGAATAATTATTACACTGTATGAAATACATCCATGATACAAAGAGAGAATTTGAATCCTCTAGGAGTGATTCAAATCCCATGACTTGGACTAACTTTGGACATCACTAACTGTGGAAAAATCACCACTAGACGCTCACTAGTGTAACTTCGGACAATTGAAAGACCTCACAATAATTTAACTGACCGAGGTAGGTGAGTAAAGGCTCCTAATATCCTTAAATCATGCAAACGTGGTGCTAGGATAACTGGAGGTGAACTGAATGTGGCCCATCGAAGCATAACTCAACACAGACTAGGGCGAGCTGATGGTGGGACTCCCATGACTTAGTGTGGGATCCTAATATATAGGGATTAGTCTTTGGAGCTACTAAACTCATGCATGAGGGTGGAGCAAGTGGTAAGTGGTCCCTAGATAACCTCTCCATGGAACCAATTAAGTGGAAACATATTCCTAAGCTAGGAAACTGGCATTTAGACTATCATGGTCAAGGGAGGATTACAATAATCCTAACACCCCCCCTTAATCAAAACTTGAACAACCTAGGCCCTAACAAATAATACCAAAGGTCACCCATACAATATAATGTAAAAGGGTAACTTCTCAATAAACCAAGGAAATGGGGAAAGCCTCATGGGAACCCCCCGCCCCCCCCGCCCCCCCCCCAAAAAAAAAATGAGGATCAAGATTTCACACCAAGAGACAAATTGCTCCTGAGTAAAAAACATTGTAAAAAATTTCTATAGCATGCACCTCTGTAGATAAATAATGTAGTGTGGTGGTCCTTGTGAGCACTAGTTCCATGATACAGTGCATGTGAACCATGTGATCCTCCTTCTTCCAATCTAATGCAAAATAAGAAAGGAGATGTTGTTTCTTTGCAATTATATTTGTACCTTTCAAAACTTTGTGACAGTATAGAAGAGTTCAACTTGGGATGTCATGCCCTGGGGGATTGATTGAGCCCATCCAATGGTTTCCTCAACTTGCATACCATAGAAGAATCATCATTGTACACCTTAGGCTATTCCATGTAGATTTCTTCTTCTAATTTACCATGTAGAAAGGAACTTTTGTCTCTTCTCTCTATAGGAAGAGAGACATGATCCAATGTCTCATATTCCTTATCCATGGTTTCCTGCCTTGGTAGATCATGGAAATCCACTTTGTAGAACTGTCGATCAGACCCCACCATCATGTAGCACCTCTCTATGAGTTTATAACACCTCTATGGGAGAAGTGGATCTGTATGACATAGTGCAAGGTTCTAATCTTGAAACTAAGATCTAGTTATCCTTTTTTCGTATGGATCTGTAGGCACGTTCCTAGAAGGGTAATTTTTAGGGGCAAAATTTCTCCAATTGGATACTTTTTGGGTTTTTTCCAAAAAATAAATTCACTATTTGGCCAATTTTAGTGTCTATATCGCCTATATTTACATAGAATATGTTTTTTTCATAATATTCGCCAAAATTTACACATTTCAGTGTTAAGTTTATGGTTCATATTTAATATTCGCTTACCTATCTATAAACATGTTTTTTTCAATCCAAAACAATCGCCTAGAATAATATACTTAAGTATAATATTAGAATCCTTTAAAAATACCCTGGTTCCTAGCAGCCTCAATGACTTTATGATCCCATTTAGGCCTATGATTGGGAGTAGGGACTGGATATGGATCTGGATCTGTTTGAATTTCATCCTCAATATCAAGATCTAATTCAACTTGGTCCTCATCTTCTAATTCTGGATCTTAATCATCACAAGAAACATCATCATATGCAAATGTTTTAGGTAGAATATATTTACCTTCCCTTTTAATTGTTTGCATATCTTACAATCGATCTGAGTATGGAAAAAAGTGTGTGAACTCATATTCCCTAGAGGCATGATTTGCAACACCTTTATCTATAAGCTTCCCAGTAGAGGTATCTGAGATCTCAACTGTGTCAGGTCCAAAGAAAACTCACTTCAGCGAACCAATATGTGTCATCTGGTAAACATATAACAAATTTTCTTCTAAATAAGGTACACACAAAAAATATCTTAACATTCTATGCTCTAATTGTATTGTACCCTTCCCTTCATCTTGGATCTAAGTATAATATACCATGTGAATACTTGGGCCATCAGTGATATTTAACAAAGAAATTATTCTTTGGAGGAAACCATGTGGTTGGAGGATCCATAATCAACGAGGAAGGCTTGAGATTTTGAAAATCCATCCTCAGTGCATGGAATATCTCATGATCATTGGTCTTTATTTCATGATCAATATTCCTTGCACCTTCTGGGAGGGAAATATGGTGTTGTTCAAGAAGTATGTCCATTTTATCTATAGTTTTGTTCATACAGTATTTCTCTGAATGGTTTCCTTTCTTACAATAGGAACACTTGGTATTTTCAAATCTCTTCTTCTTGTCCTTGGAACCTAAGGCTCCATTTTATGGATCAAAATCCTCTTTTGGTTCAAATTCACTATTATTTTTTTCCTTCCCCTTCTGTCTCCCTTTATCTTGCACATTCTTGGTCTCCCCAGCCAGAAGAGCTAGATCTTTGGAGGCTTTTAGGGATCCCATCTGGATCAACTTATCTTGTTCTTGAATGAGGGATTCAATGAATGCATCAAGTGAGGGAATTATCTAGTTTAGGGTTGTCAGTCTCCTGGTGTGGAAGGTGGACACAAATACATAAATTTAGATCCAATATTGATAAGAATGGAGAGCACCAATTTCACATCCTTCTTAAAAGTTCCACATTGCTAGCACTGCATGACCAAATAATTGAACTTGGAGAAGAAATTTTGGATGGTTTTGAAGTTGCTGGGTTGAAGGGAAATCAACTCATTCTCCAAAATGTGGCCTCTTAGCTCATCCTTCTTTCCAAATAGTGATTCAATCTTCTGCCATACTTCCCTCAGTGTTTTTAATCCATCAAGGTGGAAGAGTATCTCCCTAGAGATATGAATGCACATGAAACCAAAGGCTTCATCCAATTTGTTTAGGTACTTAGATTTCTCTAAAGGTTGATGGAGTTTGACCTCCTTAACCATTGTGACCCTATACAAACCTTTTTTGCATAACACAATCTGCATATCTCCCTTCCAATCTAGGTAATTGAAGGGTCTAAGGATCCTCAATGTCAAGGATATTGAATTCTCCATTTTGTAGATTTAGGAGCAACACGATTCTTCTGAATTCTTTAAATAACCAGAAAAAAAACTTTCAATTCAAAGGTAAACCAACTTAATCACTCTCTACTTCATCATGAGCACATTATCAGGGTGCTTCATACCTGTCTATAATTCTCTAGATAAATCCAAACGACGCAACACAAATATACCAGGATTTATGTGGAACCAAGTTGCTTCTTGTGCAATAATGGAAGTATCCGAGGATTGAAAATGGTTGATCAAGCTCTGATACCATGTAAAATTTGCAAGACCACAGGATCATCAAGATGGATTGAACCTTACAATGAAATAAGAATGAATAAGGAATAATTTCAGTACAATAATTGCCAAACAATCATGGTGAAATTATTCAGACAAGAGGCAAGAATTTGATAACATCACCATAACTAAATAATCATTAATCTATATGAAATATATGCATGATAAAATATAGAGAATTTGAATCCTCTAGGAGTGATTCGAATCCCATGACTTGGATTGACTCTATACATCACTAACTATGGAAAAATCACCACTATAGGCTCACTAGTGTAACTCCGAACAACTAAAACATCTCACAATCAGTTAACTGACCAAGGTAGGTGAGAAAAGGTCCCTAATATCCTTAAATCATGTAAAATTGGCCCTAGGATAACTATAGGTGAACTGATTGTGGCCCATCAAAGCATAACTCAACACAAACTAGGGTGAACTAATGGTGGGATTCCCATGACTCAGTATGGGATCCTAAAATCTAGGGATTGGTCTCTGGAGCTCCTAAACTCATGCAAGAGGTCACATAAAGTGGTAGGTGGGCCCCAGATAACCTCTCCATGTAACCAATGACGTGGAAACATATTCCTAATCTAGGAAATTGACATTTAGACTATGGTGGCCAAGGGAGGATTACAACAATCCTAACATTCCTTCCTCGCAGTGCTCTCTTTTCTTTCCTTAAATTTATTAGATTTATCTAAACATTATCCCTTAGCTATCAAGAGGAGGTTGCATACTATATATAGCTCTATACAATTGTCATCTGTTACATATTCAGGTAGCACTCAGTACTGATTCCTTTGAATATTTGGTAGATACTTCATACAATAAGTGGCACATGATGAAAGACATACCGTCTAAAATTTATTTTGCCATTTCATTGACTTGCATATTATGGATAACGACTTCCTTGTTTTTGGGAGCCATCCAAAACACTTGATGTAAGAATTACTCTATTTGATTTCAATCTTTGTTGACATATATCAAACAAGTATGGTATGATATATGTCATCACAAAGATGGGACTTCTATTTTTCTACAATTTGGATACTACAACTTGAACTAGGAATTCTCTACATTGAGGAAGACATGTTAGAGATTGCAACCTGAACTGGTATTGGTCAAATAATAATTAGTCTAATTGGTTGGACTAAGACTACTCACTTGGCTTGTTTAGCAGGCTTAGTGAGTAGCGAGAGGAATAATAATCCCAATATAAGTAAGAGATCTGGGGGTTATGATACTACAACAACAATTTATAGGAATCGTATATGTCTAGATCCCATTTTTTTAACGACATAAGCTTCATCATTTAGTGATTTCTATGCTATCATTTGTCGAGGACAAGTATTGCTTGAAATAGTCAATGAAGCAACTATTCTACCTTTTTTAGTGGATAATTAAATCTTTATGTTTTTTTTAATGTATGTATTATGGCTTTATCCAACTCCAAGCTCCAAACTGCTTCTTTTACCTTGTATTCCTCAATTTCCCTGACAAGGTATTCATTGTTTGCCATGGTGACCATTAAAGAAATCTTTGCTAGCAAATATTCAGTATCCTATGGAATACCTCCGTTTTATTTTGAAAAGAGATATTTTTAATGGAGTGTTGCTCTTTTAATCTTATGTTTTTTTATTATAAAGGTTATATTGGAATTCAAATTTCTTTTACATTGTTCCTTTATTGATTGGTATTCAATTTCTTATGAAAAAAAGGTGGTGTTTTTGTCCCATGCCTTAAACATTTACTTCATTCCGTTGGTGTGATAGGTGCAATGTAATGGAGATATATCTTAGGAATTACATTGGATGGGAAATATTATCTACGACTAGGTGGTGGTTGCGTTGCTTTGGTGGGAATGAGTGATGATCGATGTGATTTAATTTCATAAATATACTCACCTTAACATAATGAGCGTAAGGAACCCATAATAACTCTATCAGATCTACAATCAAGATATTACTCATTAAACTAGATGAATACTCAACTTACAACTAGATTCATCTCTTTCTATGTGTGTGTGGTTGAGGTACGAACCTCCTCAACACCTAGTTATGGATCTATATGTAGGAAAGATGCGGGGAATCCACCCATTGTGAAGTCACCTACTAAGTTGTTATTCATAGGAACTATAGACAAAATTATTTAGTACTACTTTAATTTCATATATGATAGATACCACCTCAGAATCATGTATGATAGATATCACCTTGAAACACTCCCATATGTCAACAAGGTCCTCCTGTGACCTAAATACATACTGCATGATGACATCATTCCCATCCCCATAGTCCATTAGATTTATTTTGTTTGGCTCCCTAAAGCTATAATTTCTCACACAATGATATCTAAATATTTATAACCACCTCCCTCTTTGCCTTCACCTCCATGGATATTACCATGTCTTGGTAATGATGACCCTAAACGTTAGGTAGGATACTTTGTAATGTCAAGTTCCACGTGGATTGGTGTGAAGGGGTCTACCAATGGATTAGGAAACAAATGTTATTATGTGAATGTCGATGATTTGAGTGTGGTGTTGGGTATCTAGTAATCAAAATTTTCATCATCCAATCGAGTAAGTATTACATCTCAACATTGAAGTATAAAATGTTTGCGATGGGTTTGAGGGATATAATTTTTAATGGCTACATCCAACCATAGTTTCTATAAAAAAAACATTAGTTATACCAAGTTATAGAATGTATGCACACACTTCATCACTTTGCATGCACATACCTTAACAACATGTGTTTATGCACCTTTGTAGTTTATGACAAAGGGTGCTAATTGCCACTAAATATGTCATGAAAGTGTAAAAAATGCAAAATATTTAGAAGCATTTGTAACCTCTCAAAGTTTTGAAGACCCAAATATTTACATTTAACATATCTACATTGGCCACTAGTCCCTATTATTGAGACTGTCCTTCACAAATAAAAATATTAACAAGCCTTGTACCTTTGACCAACCCCAAAGGACAAATATAAATATATAATATATTATGAAATACCATACATTAATATGAGACTTGACATACATTTTGACAATTTTTTGGCTGGATTTCACCCTAGAGCTCGATGTTGTGGGTGTAACACCATAATAACTTTGTAATGTTGTATTTAAGAGTGTATATATGTCATAATATACACATCAAGGTGTGACAAGTCGAATAATATATATCCTAACATACACTCTCTTTAAATGTTGCATTGAGAGTATTATATTGTTTTCCCTCATGAAAACAAGCATCCATGATTTGCACAATGTGGGGAAAAGAAGTTTTGTTTTGTTGGCCAATATTATAAATTTAAATCCTCATCTAGAACACCATTCCTCTTAGAAGCAGATTTTATTCTATTTCAATTGAATATATGTAGCATATTCAAAGTTTGTCTCATTACTATATTGCATGGGACCTTAAGATGTCATACATCTTGTTTATGAGATTTTAATGCAAAGTCACGAAGAAAGAGAAATTAAGTTTAAGATGGAGCATAAAAAATACTTGTTTTCACTTTGAATGATCCCAAATTATATTGTGGGATAAAATTATTGTTCCATTATACCATAACTATTTAATGTTCCATTAGAGATATCATTGCGACCACAATTAAAATATCTAAAGTTGTCCTCATACTTCATGGGGACAAAGTTGAGACATTAATTAGTTGGTTTAAATGGGTCTTGCACTCACATCAAGCACTAACAACCCATATATACCACATAACCCTTATGCCTTTCTCTCTAAGAATTCCTATTCCAACCAATTATCTATCTTTTAAAACATTGATAGAGCATGTCAACACCATCATTGAGCTCCAATTAATCCTAGTTGATAATATTAATCCTCGAGATATTTTACCCCGGATGCGAGTGAATCATTGCCACATGGACAACAAGGAGTGATCGTTAGGATACACATCTACTTTGACATCATACTTCTTGGCCTTTATTAGCCGCAGGATGTCGTCCACTCTCAACAACGCGGAATCCAAGCTCATGATGGGAGGCAATCCCCATGTCATCATCTAGTACCTCGCACTCTATTGTAGCATTAACACCATCTTAATGGATTCTCAAGATGTGTGCCCCTTCGTTAAGCTTCCTGTTCATCGTTTCACCTCTCATTTGCTCGACCCTTCTCATTCCTGTGGAGACTAGATATTCTTCATTTTTGGAGGCGAAGGAAAACCACCACAGTCTTCATCCTCCTGCTCTTAGTTTCTTTGTCGACACTCAAGAGCTTCACAACTCTACGCTGCCAGTTGAATTGACCATGTCACATAGAATGTGCACTACACCCAAATGAGGTCAAGGAGGTCTAGGAAATTATAATGCGTATGCTACAAGCTTCACTGCTTAGGCTAGCACTGAAGGTTATGACGTGGAAATACCTGACACTCTTGGTCAATTATTTGACAACTGGGAATATGAACTCGCTGGCTCTCAAACATCGAAAAATCGAACAGTTGAATGTAGGCGCAATTACTGGGCTGTCAAAAATCTTTTATCCAGGCTTCTCCTTCATCCCATTATCCCCCAGCTCAACCCTCTGACTCTTTCCACGCCTCCTTCAACAACTCCTTTCGCAAACCCCTCAACTGCTCCTATGGATATACAATTATCCTGTTCCACCCATGGAGTAGATATTGCAAATGGTTTTGGGTTCTGAACTATTCTCTTTATTAGATGGATTCTCAGGTTACAATCAAGTACTAGTAGCTGAAGACGACATACTTAAAATGATGTTTAGAACCAGGTGGAGAAATTTTGCTTACAGAAGGATGCCCTTTGGACTCATAAACGCTCGAGCAACTTTCCAAAGGGCTATGGACATAGCTTTCCGTGGTCTGATTGGCTGCAGTGCTGTAGTATACCTCGATGACATCACGATATTTTCAAAGAAAAGAGAGGAACACGCATTCCATCTAAAGCAGATTTTTGAACACTGCCGAAAATATGGCATCTCACTAAACCCCAAGAAGTGTGTGTTTGCTGTTACAGAAGGTAAGTTGTTGGGTCACGTGGTTTCTAAGAAGGGGATTTCCATAGACCTAGAAAGGATCAAATCCATTGAACATATTCCCTTACCCCATAATAAAAAGGGCTTGTAGTCATTTATGGGGACAATAAACTTCGTGCAAAGGTTTGTGCCAAATTTTGCGCAAATTGTTAAAACTTTGCAGCAAATGGTAAAGCAAAGTGTACAATTCAAATGGACTGATGTAGAGAAGAACGCATTTAGCAAAATCAAAACAGTTGTTGCGCATGCACCCTCCCTCAAAAGTCTGGATTTTGAGAAATATTTTATTTTGTACACTTTCGCATCTGATGATTCACTAGCAGCTGTGCTTACCCAGAAGGAATATGGGGGAGATGAGTTCCCCATATCATTTATGAGCACTAGTCTGCAAGGGGCCGAATTGAATTACCCAGATGTGGATAAGGAATCTTACGTAGTGTTCAAAGCGGTGAAACAGTTCAGGCCATACATACTAAAGAACCGGACAAAGGTAATCATTCCACACCTAGCTTTGAGGTCTCTTTTCATACAAAAGGATTTAGGAGAAAGGAGAGGCAACTGGGTAACAACTCTATAGGAGTACGACCTCGAATTCAAGACATCTTCTATAGTCAAAGGGAAAGGATTGTGCATATTGATGGCTGAAAGTAAAGACAATGAAGAACATGACTGGGAAGATGAAGCTGAGTTACATTTGATGGATGGATGTCCCCTTTTCACAGCTCCAGATTCCTGGTATTGAGACCTTGTACATTACCTTCAGATGGGATTATTACTGGAACACTAGAATTCTAAGCAAAGAAGAGCATTACGTCTTAAATCAGCCTCCTATCAAATTTTTGAAGGAATATTATTCAGAAAGAATTATGATGGAGTTCTCTTTAGATGCTTAGAGAAAGAAGATGCGAAAAAGGTAATGATAGATTTACATGATGGGCCTGTTGTAGGACATTTCTTCGGAGATACTATAGCTCATAAAATTCTTAGAGCTGAATACTATTGGCCCACACTGTTCAAAGATGCACACGCTCATGTCAAAAAGTGCAACATCTACCAAAGGTGTGGTGGAAGACAAGTTAAAGCACCAAGACCATTAGAGCCTGTTATGATAACAGAACCTTTTGAGCAATGGGGGATGGACATCATTGGAGAGATAAAGCCAAATTATTCTTTGCAACACAAATATATTCTGACAGCAACCGACTACTTCACTCGTTGGGTTGAAGCCATTCCATTGCGTAAAGTAAATGAAGATGCGGTCATGGACTTTTTGCAAGATCATATTATGACCAGGTTTGGAGTTCCAATTTCTTTAGTTTTTGATAATGCTACTTACTTTTCCTCGATTATATTAACTGCATTTGCTAATGAAAAAGGAATTAAGTTGCATTACTCTATAAATTACTATCCACAGGGAAATGGTTTGACTGAATCTACGAACAAGAATTTGATTAGGATTTTAAAAAAGACGGTGATAGAAAATTAGAGGAGTTGGCACTCAGCATTACCAAATGCTCTGTGGGATGACAAGGTCACCCCCAAGACTACTTTAGGTGTATCCACGTATACCCTTGTTTATGGAAAATAGGCCATTCTACCCCCCAATATCATGCTACCCTCTTCCATAATCACCCAAGAATCCATAGGATCAAATAGTGAAGTCTTGCAAATGAGGATACATAATCTTTTGAAGGCATAAGACTCTAGATCCAAGGCCAGAGAACATTTTAAACAACAACAGGAAGTAGTAAAGAGATCAAAAATCCACCCCCCCATCCCCAGCGGAATATGTCTAGCCCCGGGAAAGGAAAAGCCAATTTCAGTATTGCAACTGATTTTAGGAAAATAGAGCCTCTTCCGGTCAAGAAAATCCCCTCCAATGGTGAGAAGGAGATGAGTAGTGATGAAGAGACCAACAACGATGAAGGAGGTCTAGGTAATCTCGATGGCCAGGTTTCTTCCAACCCACCTATTTATACAACGCAGGGCAAACCAAAATCCCATTTAGGATTTAGATTTGATGTACCAATTGAGGAGTATCCACCCTCCAATCCATAGTCCAGGTTTAAGGTTCTTGTACTCTCTCTTTTTTATTAGGTCTTTTGGGGTTCATACTCCCCTGCTTATTACAACAGTGTTTTTTAGGTTTTCATACTCAAACTCTGTAATTTTTGTGCTACAATTATTTGTTTTTCCTCTCACATGGAGGATCACTCTGTCTATAAAGGTATGAATTCCCCTTAGAGTCAGGTTGTTACTCCATTTTTGCTACTTTCTACTTGCAGAATTGATACTATGAACTGTATTTTTTATTGTACTATTACTCTATTTCAATAGACTAGTTTATGAATTTACAAAAAAAAAATGGCTAGGACATTTTCATACCTAAGGTAATTAAGAATCTAGATATATTGTTCTAGTTTCACCTTTAGTCACCTCAAATATGGCCATGGGGAACATATCATAGTTCTCAATATAGGGAAGGTATGATTCTTGATAATACACTACGTACCATTTTATAATGACAATTTGTCATGAAGAACAATGTCAATGAATTGAAGATTATATTGTTTTTTATCATTGACAGCAAGATTCAAAAGATTGATTTTAAATTTATTGTATGAACCTCTCTCAACAAAAAAAAATATAAGGAGGGGCCCTCTCATATATTTCCAATTGAAGAAGCTTAGTGGAGTGAGGATCAAAATTTCCCAATTCATCTCTCCTTTAGTAGCATCTAGCCTTAGTCAAAGATGGATTCTTTAAGACAAATTGTGTTGATGTATTTATTGAGTTTACATATGGGTAACTGACCCATTTATTGTACTTTATTTGGATGTTGTGGATATGAACGTAAAATCCAATCTCTTATGATAGTTCCCTAACCATAAATTATGTGTATAATTACTACACAGTCCTCTCATTTGTATCATTTATTAAAACTGATTATTGATAAAGGTTTATGAGCAACTTTTCTATAGCACACCTCTCTTGAGTACTTGTGTTATGCAACAAATTTATTGGTTATATTTTATTTCTCTATCAACTATTCTATGGTATGGGTTCATCTATATTTTGATCACCATTGAGTGATGTTATAAATATTCTGTTATATTTCAATTTTTTATAAGGGTTTTTTGAAGTGTTCATTGTACATGTATTGTATCTTTCTGATTGCAACATGGTACTAGAGTCAATGCAAGCCTTTTATTCTCTATCCAATGTTGTTTTATTTTTGTTTCAAAGATGCAAGCTAGGGTTTTCAACATTGTTAAGGGAAATGACAAATTTCTAGTGTTTTTTTACCCTCTCGGTCACCAACGTCCTCTTTGCCAGTTTGTTGGGTTCTTTCAATGAATGTAAGGGAATTATTTGCATATTTATGTCCTAATTAATATCAACAAAATCACCCCTTGTATTGGGATCCTCATCATATGTAGGATCATATGCCTCCTCCTTTATCCTTTTCTTTGATCCTCTAGGACATTAGTACTAGTGATTAGCGCTACATATGGATCCCAATCTAACCACCTTGATATTGCTTAAATCAATACCCTCCAATTTTGATAAAATTGGATAATCTAAGCATTAAAATGAGGCGTAAATCTTAACATGTCTAATAATTTGTTTTGGATTGAGTGAAGGGTACTTTTTTACTGAGGTCATGATAGATGAGTTCAACAATCAACACCATCAACAATGGCATATATACAGGGCTTTGTGCTCTTGATTAAATTCAAATCTCATACATATGATAGAATCATGTCTTTAAATGCTCCAATCCCACCAATCTTCAAACACTGAAATCATGAAAATTTTCATGTCTGTTGAATTCTGATTGGGATATGTATTTCTACTTTCATATGAAGTTCAATGCATTTGGAACCACTCAAACATATTGGAAGTATTAATGGAAACGTTTAAAATTCAAGTGAAATGATAGAAAAATAAAGATAAATGAGAATGCCAAACTTTTCTTTAGGAATTTAAATCCACAGAATCAATCTCTAAGCCTTACATGTCACGTGTGGGGATTTAAGCTACAACATAGGCCATGCACATGAAATATTTGGCATATGAGTATGATGTGGTGTCACATTTAAAGGTTAGTACACCAAGGATGGTTCTTATGACCCAAGTCATGTTCTAGGGTGAATATCTAGAGTTTTAGTCCATAGCATGAGGCTTTTGGGTTCTACATAGGCCATCCACGAGGACCTAGCCCATCCTTTCTCAGTGATAGGGATATGGTGGTGATTTTGAGGTTTGTCACATCATGGATGCTTCTTGGTCACTAATCCATGGTTTGATACCAAAATCCATGATGTTGGGATATAGCATGTGTCCATGGGGATCATGTTCTTTGCATAATAACCCACATCATAGCATGGGGCCCTTGTAGGGAATCCTTAGCCTACCTGTGAGATATGGACACCACTTTGAGGAGGGGCACATGAGGGATGGATGTTGAGATCCATTCCATGGTATGCTAAAAAACGTTAGGACCTTACATTAATGTATCATTTTTACTATGAAGCTCATGGTCAATGTGTGTGGTCCCAAACCACCATATTATTGGCCTTATGTGGGGAATGTTTGGCCTAGAAATGGGATATGGTGCTCATTTTGAAGTTTAAAACACTAGACATGGTTCATGGTGCATGTGATGTGGTTCAATGCCAAAATATAGGGTATTATACCATTATATTTTTCTATGGGACTTGTTAGACATCCTTGTGTCCCTTGGACACCACAAAGGTCCCACAAAGGGAATCATTGTCATGATATCAGGATGATGGCCATTTTTTAGTTTGGCACATTGAGGATGGTTATCATGAATTGAGACACGATCCAAGGTCAAAATAATATATAATAATGTGATGATTGAATTTAGTAACCTAACACTGAATAACTTGATGATAGATAGAATTTAGTAAACTAATATTGAATAAAGTGATGATAGAATTTAGGAACCTAATACTGAATAAAGTGAATAATTTTGCGATGAATTAATTTTTAATATTAATAACTACATAAGGAAGACTATAACTGAATAAAGTGATAATAGAATTTAGTAACCTAACATCTCTGATCTGGGTCTTGTTCCAATCATCTATTTTGTAAATATTTACAATAAAATTGAACACATTCAACCCACATCTATTAATGAGATGTATAATACCCCTCACATCAACTTTAATCCCATGGACATCCTTGTATATTTAAAGAGCATGGTTCAAACCACTGATATTGTGTTGGTAAATCTAATGTGTAGCAATGGTGTCCTTGGTGTTTATGGTAAACCATTTCTTTAATGAATCAATGTTCTTCATCACATTACCCCTTCTATGATACTTCTGCATGGATAAAATCTTGCATAATGACAACAAAGCCTACATAAAAAAATTGAGATCTTCCCAAAATTGTTCAATTATGGGGGGATTAGGTTCTTTTAAGCCTCAACTTTATTATCAAATTTAACTATTTTTATGCATATTTATGGAAGTATTTATCATGATTTATTATCATCTTCTTCATAAAGTTATATTTGTTCTTCATACTGACCAATTTAGTTATTTTAGGAAATACCTTTTTCACATAACTTGACACCACCTTTCAAGGACACACACCCACATAAACATTTCTCAAAAATATATATTTCTTTAAGTTTAATGACTTGAAACATAAATTGTATTGTACATGGAGACGGGGGTGCATAAATCCATAGCATGTGTTGGGTGTGCTAGGTGTGTGGGCCATCTTCATCAGTTGGTTGTGTTAGGTCAGTGCCTTAGTGGTATTATTTAGGATTTATCACATGTCTCGATTTCATTCTCATATTTAAATTAGTTCATCTCCACCAACCCACATTTGTGATGAGGACTAATGCCTAGATTGCAAGGAGAGACAAGAAGAGAGGGATTATGATGGAACACCATCACCATTTTTTGATTTAAAAGGTGGAGGGTTTTTTTATTGACTAATTGGCCCTTCTTTGTGCAATCCTAGATGTATTTGGTACATAAAATATAGGTCTTTGTATGAAATGATTTTTCAAAGTGCTCGCTAACACCATAGTCCTTATTTGACACTACTTGGATTATTCCTCCATATTAATTTTATGTTGGCATTTTTTTATTTAAAATGTATCTCCAACAATATTATTTCCACTCCGTTACATCCTATTATGCCATATCCACCCCACCTAGACAGAATAAGGCCATACCACAACTATTCTATCCCTTAGAAACCCAACAATAATATGCTTAGCTAGTTGTTCTAGAAACTCGGATCTCTAAAGTGCTTGGATTGTTGAAATCCTTTTCATTTCCAAGATATCCCTCCAGTTAATTTTCAATGATGCCTACCTTACATCTACCGCATATCATGTGATGCCCATATATAACCTCCACCTCATTTATGTATTTACATTGTTCAATGAACCATTTTAGTGGTGGAAGTGTAGTAGTTGTTACATATGCCATGGGAATTTCTATTTAGTTCATTGGAGAGTCAACAACAGGTGGCATATGAAATTATTGAGCCAAGTAATCTCTAATAATGCTATGGCCATTGCACTACACATTTGACTAATTTACTCACTCCCAAGTGGGATTTCTTGAGCTCCAAAGGAAGTGAAGTTTCCCATACCTTCCAAGCCATTAAATGAGGTGATCGAAGCCAGTTCTAACTCCTCCTCTTCTTGATTGTTGCACAAGAATAATTTTCCATCATTTACAAGTTGTTGTGACATATTATGATTGATTATTGTTTGTGTAATGGGGAGGGGTATTGAAAGCCCATTATCTTCCATGATGGCTCTATTTTTCTCTTGAAGGAGACTTGGATACTTATTCAACATGCCTATCATTTGGCCTCCATAAGGAATCATCCCTATCACATTAAAAATTCTTGGAATAAGGAGCAAGAACACCTAGGCACTCTTGTTCCCACAAATAAAAATTCCAAGAAGCTTCTCAAGCTTGTTGTAACCGATACAATTGGGAAACCGACAAGTGGAATAATATTCATCTACAAGTACCATAAATATGCATGTTTTCATTTTTTATTCAATTATTTTTGCATTGTGCATGTTTCTTTTGAATATATATTCATTAGAATATATAAAGTATATATATTGTATACAAAGTTCTCCTAGGACACTTTGTTTTTTTATTATTTTGAGAAATAGAGTAGGAACACCTAGGCACTCTTGTCACTCCTGCAAATGAAATTTCTAAGAAGCCTCTCAAGCTTGCTGTAACTGATACAATTGAGAAACCAACCAGAGGACTAGTATTAATCTACAAGTACCATAAATATGCATGTTTTCATTTTTTATTCAACTAATTTTGCATGTCGCATGTTTTTTTAATATATATATATTTATATATATATATATATANGTAAGAATTTGTGTGGAGATAGATCTCAACAAAGGTCTCCCTGACAGATTACATCTGAAACATGAATCCTTCTATTGGAATAAGAGTTTGGACTATGAAAATATTGCTTTTAGGTGTAGATTATGTCATTTGATGGGTCACTTCCAAGACTCATGCCCTCTTCCTAAAAAGTTTACTAAGAAGAAAAAGGGGCAGACTACTAACCGTAAAAATTGGCAAACAGATTATGTTCCGCCTCTAGATGAGGATGAGGAGAGTGATGATGAAGAACAACCAGATCTATAGAAAGATGAGGAAAATGTGAAGAGATCTGAATCAGTGGATGCACAAACATTAGGGAAAAAGAACTACGGTGCAGAAACACTAACAAATGTTGTGAATCCTATGAATGTTTCTTTAAGTGGACTAAAGCGTGCACATGAAACATAAAGCTCAGATTCTGATAAGGAACAAGTTACTATCTAGCAATCAAGGGAGTTGGCAGGTAAACAATTGATTATAGCCGACTCATCGCAGGATGGATGGATTGAAGTGAAATCAAAGAAGATGGGGAAAAAAGGGAAAATAGAGACTTAATTTCACCCTTGATTACTTTGCCATATGATGTAATATATTTTACTTTTTTCTTTTTTCACAGACCTTTGGTTTGTTTTTTGACCGTGTGCTATGGCACTGGAGCTGTTTGCTCATAATGCTTTTGCATCTACAAATGTAATTTTGTTCGCCTCGACTGTAATAAAATTATGCTTTTTTTTCCAAGAAAAACAAATATGTATATATATATATATATATATA
>LPNX011053315.1:170636-216746 GCA_001517045.1 Pseudotsuga menziesii
AGTAGGAACACCTAGGCACTCTTGTTCCCACAAATAAAATTTCTAAGAATCCTCTCAAGCTTGTTGTAACTGATACAATTGGGAAACCAACAACATGACTAGTACATATGCACTGCCATAAGAATTTAGGGAAGCGAAATCACTAGCTAAGAAAATTTCTTTATTATACCACTTTTGAGTTCCTTCAATTTTAACAAGCCCCTAGTCCTAGATGTCTTTAATACTTTGATTCCAAAGGGAATCCCAAGTATCTCACAATCAACATATTCAAAATTGTTTGAGTCACTAGGAATCCATTGATACTAAATTGGCCCCATTAGAAAGTGATTCGATTTGGTTGTTGACTCGGTTTGACTTGGTTGAGCAATACCCTAGCTTGTTGGTTTGAGTAAGTTAGAGAGTGATTAGAATGAATTAGTTTTAGGAAAATTTAATTTCATGATATGAGCCCCATTTCTAAAAGTATGAAATGAATTAAAAAAACTTAAACACATAATTCTAACCTTATCTCAACCCTTCAAAATATTCCCTCACCTCATTCATTAATCATTGCTTGCACCTGGAAAGCATGGAGTTGATTTGGTGAGTACACTTTACTTGCTGTTGGAGCTGATTTTAGAGGGGAGTTAAACCGTGGATTTATGATTTATGTGTGAATATTATGAATATTATACTTGGCGAGGCTCCGACTTTATGGTCATGAGATGTAGAGCCTCATATTTGTGTGTAAGGGAAGGTGTTTTATTTCCTTAATTTCTTTTTTCCCTAAAATATACTTAACACATGTTTAACAAACCAAATAGAATTAAGTACTAGTATAAAACCACCGAATTGAATTAAAGTATGAATGTAAAACCACTGAATTTAATTAAAGTATTAATGTAAAACCACCGAATTTAATTAAAGTAGTAATGTAAAAACCTTTTGTATCGGAAGGAAAGTGTTTGAACTCCTAAAAATACATTGATATGTTAAAATGGTGTTCACAACTTTAACATATTGGTCTCCTATAGTATATTTTTCGGCCCATCTTGATATAAGATGCTATAAATTCATGCATATTCTTTTTTGCTGATTTTTTGTTTTTTATGTTTTTGAAAAAAAAGCGGGAGTAACAGAGAAGGAGGTGCAGGGTTTGAATGTCAGAGACTTGAAATTTTAGTCACGACAATGGTTATAAGATCCATTTTAGCACTAGAGTCTTTGTTATTTGATTTCCAATTTGTTCAATGGTTTTATCAAGCAAGGCCCAATTGATCCATTCGAAATTCAAGCCTTTCATATCACATTGAGATGGGAGGTACTCATTTTAAATGTCTGCTCATTTTGGAGGTACTAATTTTCAATCCATATTTTTGGGGTATATTTTCTCAATTGTTCATTAGTTCGATTCTTGTGGAGTTGGAATATTTCTCTTGAAATTTTAAATGGGTTCATTGTAGTTCAAGTTTGTACATGCTTCAACAACCAAAGAAATCACTCAATCCTCAATTTTGCGACCTCATTTATTTACTATTTGATTAGAAGTAGACATGCTAACAAATTTGGGTTGTTATGGGGATGATTTCATCTTGTGGAGGCTGTATTTTTCATTTGTTGCATGAGTTTGGACTACGTGGGTCAGGACATCATATGGAGAGGACACAGTCTTGTTTGTAAGGACAATTTTTGGATATTGGGGGTGTTTACTTATTGTTGGGCACATATGCTTACAGTTCCACATGTATAGTGGACCCCATGCTTCATCTTAGACAATATCAAGGGTCATTACAACAAAAAATGGAGCTACAATCCATATTGACACCTATAGGAATCTACTAAATGTTGTGGGTACTCTCATTGTAGTCTTCCTTCTTGTTACAATTGTGCATAACATTTCTAGGTAGTGAAGGAGGGCATTGCAACATAAGAAGGGATTGTGCAAACTTATTTGTCACTCACGGTGTTGAGAAGAAGACAATTTGGGTTATTTTGTTGAACAAACAACATAGTTTTGAGGAGATGGTTATGCATTTTCTAAGAAAAATAGAGACACCAAAGAAGGGAAGCTCACTTCCATAAATGATTGTGCATGCCTAGGAAGATACAGGTTAGAGTTAAAGTAATTTCATATTTTCCTGACCACCTTAGAACTGATGTTACAGTCATCGTAAACTCAACGTTATATGAATATTATATTTTGGGTTTATTTTCCTTGTTATTTATGCAAAGAAATATCTATTTCATTTACTACTCATTGTCGAGGGCTACAAAAATCAAGATCTAAAAATTATAGTCAATATACAAGAGAAACATTACACATATCAACAGTACATTGAATACACAAAACCAACAAAGACTATTTGGCACAATTTAGAGGTATTTTTTAACAAGTGTTTGAAGAAATCCCTTAACCAAATTATATAATAAAATAAGCCAAAAAAATTATTAGGATCTAATGGGGGTTATTATAGTTTACTATCCAAAGCATATCCCCCTTGTATAAAATTGAACCCTCTCACTTCCTGTAGATAATTTTTTTTCATGAGATACAACATGTAGTTGTTCATGAGAAAACTGGTACCCATTATCTAGGATTGGAAAACCTTCTCCCACTTTAAAGGCTTGACAATCTCCTAGGTGAAATTAGGGTTGTCCCTGCCAAAGTGGCCATAGGAAGAAGTTTTTAGGAACCCCCCATTTCTTCATTTCTTCAGATCAAGATTGATAGTCATCATTTGAGGGATAAAATCAAAGTTCTTTTTTATGAGCTCCAAAATTTCCTTGTCTGGAAAGGTCCCTATACCATATGAGTAAATGAACACAAACAATGGCTTCGACACTCCGATGGCATAAGAAACCTGCACAAGGCATCTCCTTGCAAGCCCAACTGCCAAAATTCTCTATACAGTTTGTCTAACAATGTATGCCCCACTATGGTCTACCTTGGTGGGATCCTTCCTAAAGAATTCCCCTCCTCCATAAGCTCCCCACCCTCCATAGGTATCTATGATGATATTTCTCCCTGCTAGCCCTGCATCTCCATGAGGCCCTCCGATCACAAATCAACTAGATAGGTTCAAGTGGAATATGGCATTCTCGTCCAGGTACTTCCAAGGAATCATCGAATTTATCACATATTCCTTCATATATACATCAATATGGTCATTGTTCATTGTCTCATCATGCTGAGTGGAGATGAGAACCGTGTGAACGCGCGGACGAACCATGGCACCACTGTCATTTTTGTACTCAATGATTACTTGGGTTTTTCCATTAGGCCTTAACTAGGAGTAGGTTCCATTCTTTCTGACCTTTGAGAGATTTTCTCCCATCTTGGTAGCCATCACATGGGTGAGAGGCATCAGCTCAGGGGTTTCAATAGTTGGATAACCAGTCCAATTAAGGGGAGTGACCCACATACCAAACCTCATAGAGACTTCCATCCATACTAACATCTCACAACCTAGTCAAGCATTATACATATAGGCTGGAAACACATTTACACACCCTCATGACACCCTTATTAACCCTCAGTAGGTCATGGTACCTTCATACATAGGCTTGAGACCCTTAAAAGTCCTCAAGGAACTTTCAGCCAGTCACAACAGTCCTAGCAAGCTCAAGATAGGTCACAACATCCCTTAGTAGGCTCAAGATAGGTCACAACAACCCTTAGTAGGCTCAAGACAGGTCATGGTTTTCTATAACAGACTTACAATAGTCATGGCCCTGCCCTAGGGGATTCCAACAGTCATGGCCCAACCTAAGGGCTTCCAAACAATCATGACCCATCCCCAAAGGTTTCCAAATAGTTACGAACTAGCATTAGGGCTTCCAACAATCACGAACTAGTTCAAGGAGATCAACACAGGTCACAAATCGTATCCTAGGAGCCTATAAAGGTCACAACTTATTCCAAACAATCCACAAAGTTCACAATTTTGTACCAATAGAGGACACAGTTCAATCCAAGCATCCCTAGCAGGCTAAGAGGAGGTTACAACTTGCTCATAAACAGTAGCAGCAATAAAGGCTAGGTAGCATCCCAATAAAAGCAGACTTTAGCAGCAGCAAGAACTTTAAATGTCAATCCAACGAGCAACAAGAAGCCTTAGACGTCAAGCCAATGAGAAACAACAAGCCCTAGACGTCAAGACAAGGAGCAACAACAAGCCCTGGGATAGTCAATAAATCAAATCTCCAATTTTCTCTTGTCAATTCACACACAATGAAAGCTTAGGAATTGACTTTATAATATTGACAAGTCTTCTAGAAGGGTCATCCTTCTTGCCCCGCCTTTTAGGAGAGTTACCAAAATAAACACAAAAGAATATTATGTTGACTTAGGATAGGGTACCAAAGGTCAATATGTCATATAAGATAAAACAATAAAGTTAAGTCATCATAACAAAAGGGTCAAGGCACCACTTTGAAGAGGGGGCGTTAGCATTAGGAACAAAAAGGGGTTCACACAAGACCACAAGTCAACAAGAGGGGTCACAACAAAGTGGGAAGACAACCCTTACACCCACAAGACCAATGTGCACCATCATGGTGGGGAAACAAACCTTTTTAGCCACAAGACCAAGATGCCAAAATTTTATCTTCTCTCTCAAGGTATATAGTATGTAAGTGTTCCATACAATAAATGTAAGTTTTTATCATCACCATATAAGGAAGGTCCAAACTGGATGATGTGATATTCTAGTCCTCCAGATTGCTCCTAAAGTTCAAGTGCTAGTGACATCATCAAGGGGTGTCCATTACCTTGAGAAAAAACCTAGAAATAACCATTTAGGAGAAGAGGACATCACACATCATAATCTTGGTCAACTAACCAAGATCCACTTGGTCAATTGACCAGGTAAATACTTGCAGGAATTGCTTGGTCCCAAACCAAGAATATTCCTAGTCCTAGATCAGGATGTCTCTGTCTTAACCTGTAGAATCTGCTTGGTCCTCATGATGAAGAAAATGTCTGGACCTAGACTAGAATACCCTAGAGACATATAGGGGCCCTAGCCATATGCTAGGTACTTTTCCATGGCATCAACTTGCTTGGTCCCATACCAAGAACCCCAGGAGACTACTGAGGGCCCTAGGGTACTTTCTAGGGACTTACTCTTCCTGGTTAACTAACCAGAAACCCTATTTAACTTACTAGGGTGCCATCCTCCCTGAGAATGGGTCTCGCAATTGTATTATCTTTAATCGTTTTCGATGGTTAAATACATGTAGGATTCATTAGTATCAGGTTTATCAACCACGACATTGCCTTCTAAACCTTCCCTCTTTACAGCTTTTCTAACCTTCCCTTCTTTGATAAATGGAAGTCATTTTTATAGAATTGGGGTATATTAAGGTTTGGTTCAACATTCAATGGTTAGATCAGTCTTACAATGAGTTCTAGTGCAAATTAATTACTCAAAAGTAGTGTTTTCCATAGGCTCTTTGGATTTTCCTATGTCCTTAATAAGTTGACAATCAACCCATTTTGATTTGTAGAAACAACAAACCCCTATCTAATCTATGTTTGCAACCAATAATTATATATGGAAACAGAATTAGACCTTTAAGGTTATGAGATAATAGTAGAATTGCTAAAGAAATGGCACCAATTTTCACTTGACAGGTCTAGCAATGACTAGACCTGAATACAAAGCGATCCTTACTTAAATGCTAGCAAGGATTCCAAGTCATGAAAGGTTTAATGGGACTCAGCTAACATCTCAAGGTTTAACCTGCCTTTCATTAAACCCAATAAAACCCTCCAACTGAGAGTGCCAGTTAATTGGCTATATAGGGTATAGAAGGATGTCGGTTAATTGGCTATAATGGTACCATCTGCCTCCTTACTTGAGATATCCATCCATTTGTAAGCTATTCAAAACTTAAATTATATATGTGGTTTTTGCGATTACCAACTTATCCTTGAACTACCACACTTCAAATCCAACATAACACTGTAGGTTACTGAGGTCTTTCATCTAAATTTTTTCACAACTCACTCTTCAACCAATGTAAAATCTTGTTATCATTACAAGTGAGCATGGGGTCCTAAACATACAAAACAATCACAATAATGTTTCCACCATTTGAAAGGAAATATAAAGTTACATTGGCAGAAGTGTAGGCAATACCATTCATATGGAAACACCCATAAATATGAGTGTACCAAGATCCCGTGAGCTTTCTTAAGGCCATATAGTACTTTGTTTTCTTTACACATTAAATCCTCCTTTCCTTTGACTTGAAAACCTTGTGGTTGTTGATGTAGAGATCCTACAAGTAACCATTAAATTTTTTTATGTTCACATTCATCTGGTGAAATAGGTAGTGACAAATGAAAAAGCTGTACTGATGGTAGTGTATAGAGACACTATGAACTCTGTTCTCAACCTCATGTTACTGAATATTATTTACAATTTTGAAGGAGTTTCTCATGGAGATATTAGGCGTTGAAATCATATGGCCTACCATATAGTGTCAATGCCCCCTCAATTCGTCCATGTTGTGAATGTACTAAATTCGTTGTTGTCCATAAACCATCCCACTTGTATGAAACATTTTTTTGCACTCTTCCCTTGCATCTTCAAGCTGGCACATTTCACATACATGGTGACCACAAATTTGTGTAGGAATACAAAGACATAGTGATAAATTTCATTCTAGTACAATTCATTTGGAAAAACAGTTCCAATTCCTCCCATACATAACACCAACAAATATTGTCTTCATCCATATGAGAGTAATCAAAATTTTCCTCAATGGGTTTATTTAGTTCAAGAGAAGATGTTGTTACAGAGTCCAGACACAGTTACATCAAATGATGCATTGTCCATTCTAAAAATATAAAGATAGATTGAATTAAGATATCCTTATTCTCTAGAGAATATGGGTGATTCATAACCGCGACCATGCAAATGACATAATAACCCATCTTCACCGAGAATTATGTTGTATAGATGCCATGCTGATGCAACTGTGTAATTATTCATTAGTCACTTTTTTGCCTTTAACATCCCAGTGTAATAAGCTGGGATTTGATACCACTCTGTGATGCCCCTGGAGGCCATCCTTTTCTATCCAACACTATCATCGAGATATATTTTACTGGAATTCAACATTTGTGAGGATGGATTAAAAACTCATAAACAACATAATATAGAATTTACAGGAAAATATAAAATAGCAATAGATATAGAATTGGCTATTCCAAATTGATTTGGTATTCATGTATATTGTCAACCATTCCAACATCTCATTCATATGGTCTCCTGATGAACTGTTAATATAGAGAAACACAATTAGTGTACCCATGCATTCATTTCCGAGGAAGAGCATTACAATTCCCCATTGTTATGGCTTCTTCTTGATGCTCAGAAGCCAATTCTGGATACAATTGCTATAACTGAAGCTTGCTTTTCATGTCAAAGGAAGAAATATGCTCCTTGCATTCCACGTTAGTGGATGTATATGCATTCAAATTTTCACATAAATATATTCTAGACAGACGAGATCATAATCATGAATTGATGTCAAATTCTAGACTTGTGTTTTCCAATAAAGCACAAAAGCACATATTTTTTTAAACACAACAAATTCACAAACATTAATTATCAACTTATAAAAAGTAACAAACAAATTACTCTTTTGTTTAGTGGATGTACTTGGTAAAATAGCTCAACATGTGATTTTCTCCTCCCACCCATAGGTACATGTTTGTGTAGGGAAAATTTACTGGTTATGACTCAAGTCTTTCTCACACATACCAATTTCTACATGTCATAGGAAAAGAACTAACATTATGGTTTTCTCTATTGACAACAATCACACTCAAGTGTCTATGGGCCAAGTTTTAATTGTTGAAGGCGAGATATTGTTCTGCAACGATTCATGCATATTGAAAATCCATGATATATATACGTAAGGATAAACGTATCATATTAAGGTCCACCTAGACCAAGTTGGTATGTTGGACATGTGTTAAACCCATTTGATAATGGAGGGAAACCAATTGCTGGAGGTCTAACACCTTCCCTTACACATGCAGGCAATGGATATAAACCCTCTGGGGTTTGAACCTCGGATGTTTGCATGGTATGTGAGTAATGACACACACACACCAGTGTGTATATCCCGGTGGTATAGCTTGAGTGGTTTATTTATTTTAGTTTTATGCAAGATGTTGTCAGGTCAATTCCTTGGGTTGGTTGCCTTTGATGCATGCCTCATTTGATGTCCTTATTGGGTTAGGAAGTGTAATAAGAACCAATGGGTTTGGAATGGGTACCATATGTGAATATGGGGACTTTTGCAGATGAATCCTTATGTAATCTATACCTTTTCATAGTTCTATTTTATTTCTCTTAAAATTTCATGAATAAATGGCCACGCTGCTCCATTATTGTATTTTTTACGCTAGTTAATCTTTACACAGAACAATGCAATTTAGAATTGACCATTCAATCACCAAGATAATTTATCTTCCATCAAGATTTCTATTATTATCAGATTGGCAATGAGGACTATTAAATTTGTATCTCTGTCATTTGTTGATAGCATATTTTAAGTTATTTGTCATCATTGGACTAAACCTATGGTTTTCCCTCATTTATGAGAAGTTAGAACTGTTTGCAGGCTTTAAAATTTTGGATATACAAGGGTAAACAAACTGGATGGATTATGTATGTGTGTGTTGCAATAAATGATGTTGTGATGGACTTTGGAACAATGATTGTGTTCTAATTGTGTAGTACACACTATATTTTCTGGTTTATTATAGCTATTCACAAATCCTAGTATTGTAATTTATATGGAAAAACTATTAGAGAAGGTATTATGTTGGGGTGTTGCTTTGGTGGAACTGGAATTTGAATCTATTGTTGCTTCCTGCTAGAAGCTTCCAAGGTATATGGGTAAAAATAATCATAGAACACAAATAAGCTCATATCTCTAATTTTCATGATTACAAACTTAGATAGACAGGTAAATCTGGACACTCAAACATTGTTGTAAGCAGTTGCTAAATTGTAGACTTAACGAGGGATTTCTTACATTGATTACAACTAAATTTTCTCCTAAGCAGATTGGCATTGTTTAATGTGCATATGTGGACAAATTCACATCTAGATATTTCTTTTAGTTTGGCCAAGATGAACATTTATTCTTGTATTATCTTATTGTGCTTTATGATTTCTCTTGACATTTTCTTGAATTCTAGTTGGAGAAATTTTTCAGTACCTTCAACAATGAAGATATTGTGACCCCCATCTCTCAGCTCTTTTTAGGGATGGGTTATTGATACATCCTGCTTCAGGTACCCTATGCCACAAACAACTATAATATTCATTCCCAAAATACAAGGAACTTATTTGGCATTCATAACTTTTGGCCCCCGTGCTATTGTGTTAAATATATAAAACATCTACAACCTTTTTCAAGTTCAATAATTGTTGGGAAATCTAAAATTGAAGTTATGTACACCAGTATTTATATGCTCTTTTATCATGCCAATTGGAGATTTTTTATATGAACATGTTTATCCCTTGTAAATGCAAAAATAGTTTCGTTGCATAGAATTTTGATTTCATGAACTAGGACATAATGATCCCTTTGGCTAATGCAAGGGACCATAGTCCAAACATCCCATTGAATCACTAGACAAAGAAAGGATTATCCTGGATTAAACTTTCAGGAAATTAACATAGCAATCTGATAGTTCTATCAATGCAACAGGGGATTCCTAAGAAAACATTAATACAAAGTCTTCTGCAATTATGGAAAGAGAGTGTTTCCTTGTACTCATGTACAACTAGGGTACCCTCCTACAAGGTCAGAATTTATTTAGATAAAGCATCCACATGTGTGTTGAATTCTTTATATATATGAGTTAAAAAAATAAAATAAAATGTTTCTATTACCTCCTTCACTTGATTCATAATAGGAACAAGTCCCATATTTATAATGCTTCTCTGCTGTTTTTTACCAATCTATCATGAGTTTTGAGTCTCCATAAACTTGAACATGATTTAATCATTGCTCCTCTACATTGTTTTTAAAAAAACCCATAGAGAAAAAAATTATGCATGATTGTTAGAACATTGCCCTATAATATACTTCAAAGTAAAACAATGATAAGAATCAAAGTAAAGGATTGTTTCTACTCCACTGATAACTGGGTATCCTTGACTTGTACCACCAATAAAACCCCAAGACATCTCTTGATCAATACATAGCATCAACAAGGATCTAATTGATTTCTCCTTTGGGGAAACCTTATTATCATTCATAGCCAATTTGATCATGTGGGTTGATAGAACAGGGGTAAATACCTTATCAAGGAATCACATCTGATTTATATACCACCAAACAAGATAAACAAAAAGACAAAAAAGTGCCTTAAAATTGATGACTATCTTTTTCTGTTAGACAGTGTAAAAGGAAGTCCTTGAGATTCCTCTTATCCCATTTATTTGAGCCAACTAGGAAGTTTGTTACCTCCTTCCAAACTGAATTACTAGAGTAAGTCATGAACATATGATCCATGTTTTATTCACTACTTTTGCAAGGAATGCACCTACTCAATCCATGCTAGTTTATTTTCTAGTCATTATCCAAAATTAAAAGTTTGTTAGTTAATTCCAACCACATGAGTTCTATTCAGTCAAAGTCAGTTATGTTCAGACATTCAACTCTGAGTTCAATTAGTGAAATTGTTTCTTTGTTGTGATAATCTTATCTAGGTTCTGATCATGGGGTGAAGGCACAAGATGAAGGATGACTCTTAGTTGTGACAATGGTTTGTGGAGAAAAAATGTTTTCCTTGATTGAAACTAACACATATTATCTCTTTGTTGTTTTTGTTAATTTTTTTAACATGGATATGATTTTGTTAGAAGTAACATAATTTTCAAAATTGCAGTCTGCAAGTCTACTTCTAGGATGTTTTTCATGCTCTTTAAACTATCAATCCTATTGTTTATTACCCAGATTGCTGTTTTAGGATTGATTTTTTACTATTGGGCAGCTCTTCTATGATGGAATGTATCAATAGTAGCAATGTCTTACTCCTGAAATTGTCCAGGCTCCATTAAACCTCCAAGTGTCAAGAAACTCCAAAACATGCCCACATGGTATGTAAAGAATGTGGAAAGAGTTGATGAAGAAGCCCTAAGCTCATTCTAGATGTAGAAAACCCTCCATAAATTGAGGATGAAACCACCAATTCACTAAGATATTGGGTCACTACCTTAGATGGGATTTAAAATTATCCAAACTATTAGTTATCTCACCAAAACGTTGAAAAGAAGTGTTCCTATGCTAAATGATGGTCCAAAAGGATGGATGATTAGTCCTTCAGACTACTCTTTATCTCCCTAAAAATACTGATATGGGAGGAGAGAGTGCACAAACTTGAGTTTGAGAATCACTTTTATACCCAGAAGTTGCTTATATTGCTTCTCCTATGTTGAATGATATTCTATGATGGAATGTATTAACAATAGTAGTGTGTTACTACTGGAATCCTCCATCAAACCGCCAAGTGTCAAGAAACTCCTAAACATGCCCACAAGGTATGTAAAGAAGGTGGAAAGAGTTGATGAAGAATCCCTAAGTTCGTTCTAGATGTAGAAAACCCTCCACAAAATCAAGGATGAAACCATTAGTTCACTAAGATAGTGGGTCTCTACCTTAAACAGGCCTTAAACTTCTCCAAATTGCTAGTTATCTCACCAAAACATTGAACAAAAGTGCTCCTATGTTAAACGTTGGTCCAAAAGGATGGATGATTATTAGTACATCAGACTACTCTTTATGCGACTAGAAGTACTGATATAGGAGGAGATAGTGCACATAATTGAGTTTGAGAATCACTTTTATACCCAGAAGTTGCTTATATTGATGTTTTTAACCCACATATTTTCCTAGCAATAGATACAAAGTTGTTTTGTGTTGATTTGAGGTCAGAAGAGGGCTAGGAATTGAATCAACAACCTGGAATAGTCTTTAACCATTCTCAATTGTACTGTGAAACAACCCATATTTACCTCTTATGCTGATTGAAGGTCTGAAACGTGCTTAAAACTGCTTAACTTGTGCGCAGAACGTGCCAAATGACCTTCTTCATCACTGCTCAAGGGTGAAACGATGCCCATAAAGCTTCAGGAATCTGCCTAGGTCTGATTTTCAACATTTTTATCACTGCTATGGTCACCCATAATCACTTCTAAATGTTGTTTAAGGGTTGAAAAGTTCCTAGATGTCCTTTTCACTACCTCTTAATGCTTTTTTGGTGTAAAAAAGGGCCAAAATTACCTGGAAAATACTTGATATGCTTGATTAATGTTGTATCTTACTGATATAAGGCCCAGAATTGACCCAAACCATGCCCTAATTTGGAAATTATGGCTGCTTGATGGTGGAAACCATTCCATATAGTGTTTACAACCTCATATATGCTACTTCTCTCCATACTTATGCTCAAAAACCAACCCATATTAGCCCATAAAACCTCCAAATGTTACCCCCCTATTTGCATGGGTGGTTATTGAACATTCAATTGTTTCCATTTGCAACCTCAAGTATTTAGATATTTGAAACATAGTATAATTAAAACATATTGGTAACTCCATTGCCAAGAATTCCAAAAAGATGCTGGTTTACGCTTCTATAACTCCAAACCCAATGATGATTACAGATGTTGCATCTCCATTGCCATGACCTCTCATCATTCTTGGTGTTGTTTTGAGGGAGCTTGGTCACTTATAAAACAACATGGGACCATATTCATAACTCAGAACAACATGAAAATGTAGTCCATTACTTTCTTAGAAATGTTGTTACACAAGATCATGCTCAAAATTTATCTTTGTGAGTTCAAAACATGTTGTAAGACTTTGTTTTGCTGTTGGCAATTGTTAGGTGTCATCAAAACACTCAGATCTGCTTCAAAAGTGCCAAGCAATCACATAATGATGAAAACAAACCCCAAAAGATGGACTAGAGTACGTCGTGACCCTTCAATAGTGGAACACCCTCATCAAATGACAAAATATGTGAAATGAGCCCAAAATATGGTATAAAAATGGTGAATAGGGAACCTTTAAGTCTGCGTGTCCCATTATGAAGGAATTGCACAATTAAACTCTTAAATTGAACTAAACACATAGCAATTCAAACCAGTAATAAATTCACTGTCAAATGCACTTCTTAGGAGTTCCTAGCCTTGCATTTCAGTGGACTGCTTGTCGTGGTTTGTAGTGATTCCAATGGTTTCAAACTTCCTGAGTGGTTGGTTAAACTATGGATTAGTCTATATTACACAACTCATCAACATTCTTTAAAAGACTACTGATAGTGATAATGTACCCTGGTGGCTTTCTTTCCTCTTTTAGTTATTATTCTATCACTTGGGGGTATACAAGGGAAATTATATAATTTGACATTTTCCCCTACATTGTCACTCTAAGATTTATGTTAAATATGTTAAGTTGGTGCTTGGTGTAATACCCCGGTTTTGACCCCGTTTGCATTAAAATATACATGATGTATATATTGTAATTAATCGTGGTGTGGAGCTAAAGGCAAAATCCCCACCATCGATTTGGTTGTGTTATGTTTCGGCAATTGGGATCGTTGTCGATGGTATATCATGCTATTCGGCACATTATAGTTTGGCATCATGTAAATATGAACTCTAATTAAATGAACCCACAACCAGCTATGACGATGCAACAATAATGAAAAGGGAATGATTTTCCTAAGGATAAAGGGGGGGAATTATTGAGCCTTGATCCTGTGGAAAAATCCATGTGTCAACCACCCATTTAAAACTCTTGTTGTTAGTTGGGGGCAGTTAATGCTGGGTAGTGGTGGGTGGCAGGCTTGTCCCCACGCACACTCCACCAGCTGAGTCATTCCTTTATGTGGGCAGGAAAAACCTCCAGGAGACGCTTCCACTCTCCCACTCTCCATCGTTCTGTTCATTTGCACGCACGAGAATTCTTCACTGTCCATCTCATGCAGAGACGTTTTGTTCTCTCACGCACCGATTGGGATTCTTCATTGTTTCCACACACAGAGCTGGGAAAAACCGATTACTGTCACCCACGATTTTTCGGGGAGAGGAGCCATTCACGTTTTCTGCAGGGATGTATGTTTCCTTACCGATTTGGTGGCCTATGTATACACTTTTCCTCTTATACATACTGAGAGCCTATTTTCTCTCCCATTTTGGGACTGTGTAATGTCCCCGTTGCTTCATTATGAGATCGAGCTGTTGTTCTTCCCCTGATTTGTGGGTTGCTGTCGTTCTTCCCAAGATCTATGGGTTGCTGTGGTTTCACCTATGCTTTGGGATGTTGTGGGTTGTGAGTGAGTCGTTTTGGCCACGATAGGGCCAAGAACGACTCAGGAATTGATTTCCCCTATCCAAGCTGTGAATCGCTTGTTTTATTGCGGGTATGCAGTGGTTGGTCTTCGGACTGTGTGGAGTGGGATTGAAGGCTGGGTGTGCTTGAGAAACTTGGTGTTTGGTAGCCACACAGACAGAGTTAGATGGCTGGCTTTCTTCTCCACAACCCATGAAGAGCACTGGAAGGGAAGTCAGGGTCTGAGCGACTGTGAAGCAGAGAAGGGACTGATTCCTGGTGTTGGGTGGGTGTGGGTGTCTTAGAAGTCAGGCTAGCTCTGGTGTAGGCGTCCTTAGCTCTTCCATGAGCTCACCAGCTTAGCATTCAGCTTCTCCCAGCTCCTTGATATCCTGATAAACCCTACTATGTCGGCTTGGATGATTTGTGTACCTTGGCTATGTGTAAGCCTGCTTAGTCCCTTATTCCTTAGGGAATCATGCCCAGCTTGGGGGTGGCAGTGTTGCTGATAAATTGATGAGCACACTGGCCTATGGTTGGGTGGAACGTTGCAGCGACGTAGCTGGTTGCGGGACGAGTTATTGATAAGATAAGTATTCTTGACTACCTCATTTTTGCAATCATAATTGATGTCTAATGAATTATGGTGAACATGTCGAATGCTGAATGAATGTATGTTTGCTTCTGCTGTGTATGTGAATGATTATGCATTTTAGCATGTTTTATGTTTTAAGCTTTTTATTTCAGTATTTTATGTATGTTCATGTTCATGGGCGGTTTTCCCGGATTGTTAGTGTATGGTAGCGTCCTCTTCACCGGTCGGAGGGCCGGGGACGTTACAGAGTGGTATTAGAGCTTACAATGTAACATGGGCCTGAATGGGCCGTGAAGATGCAGTGATAGAACCATCATTGTAGCATTGGGCCTCAAATGGCCATGAGAAACCAGTTAATAGAGGCAGGTTGCCCTCTTCCCAGAAGAAAAATGTAATGATAGAAAAATCTTCAGAAAATTTCGTTGAAAATTTTTCTAAGTGCCAAGCACATTGGATCACTGGAGGACTAAGTGGGAAGCACCTCCAATACAATGGACAATTTAGTTGGAAGGCCACCTGACGAGGAACAGGCAGAATGAATTCATGAAATTTTTCTAATTGTTTGTCTATTGGCTCATTGGAAAACTTAGACAGATAGACCTCCGATGCATACCCTGGCGACGGCGAAAATTAGTTGAGTGAGTAGCCAACACCGCGGCGGAGATCTCCGGAATACCGTTGAACGTCGCCGAAGTTTAGTGGTTGGCACAACCGATGAAGCAGCAAACGTCGACGGAAGAGAAAGGAAGTTTTCTCTGAAAAATAGATGATGAAGACGTCGCAATGTCGGCGGAAATTAGAAGATAGGGGCACCGACGCAGAGGAGAAAAGATAATTTTTGGAAAATTCTCTAAGTAAGGAAATCGTCGGTGAAGTTTAGTTGATTGATCGGAGACAAGTAGTTGGTTGAGCCGCTGAAACGTCGGCGAGAATTAGATGATGAAGCAGCCGATGCAGCGGTGGATGTTGGCGGAAAATAGATGTTGAGGGTGCCGATACGTCGGCGGAAGAAAGGAGAAAGAGGAAAAAAATTTCCGAAAAGTTTTCTAAGTATTGAGACCATCGGCGATTGGTGAAGCCTAATTGATTGGATCGACGAAAGTTAGTGGATAGGACCCCTGAAACATCGGCCCCATTTAGGTGGAAGGGCTTATAATACCGTTGGTGGAAAATAGGTGAAGGCCAAGTCGCAGTTTTGGCAGAGATCTCCTGAAGATCGCCGAAACGTCGACGAGAAATAGGGGATGAAGGCGCTGATGCGACAACGAGAGTTAGTGGATAGGAGCGCTGACGCGGAGGAAATCACCGGAAGGAAGCCGAAACGGTGGAGGAAGTTATTTGATAAAGGATCCAATGCGGCGGCGGACAAGGAAGGAAAATTTCCAAATTTTTTTCTAAGTGCGGAAAACATCGGAAAATTTTAGTTGATGAGACCACCGATGAACGTCATCGAAAAATTTTAGTGGTTTGGACCACTAATGCATCGGAGAATATTAGAGGATTGGATCGCCAACATGTTGAAAGAAATTAGTTTATGGGTCCACCGATGTGTTAGGAGAATTTAGTTGTCTTAAGCACCGATGGATGTCGAAAAAGTTTAGTTGTTTGTGAGGCCGCCGTTGCGGTTGTCATTTGGACTATCACTCCAACGATCAGAGTTTTCAACCGCCGATAGTGCTCCGGTCGTCGACGCAGCGGAAACATTCAGATTTGAATCACCAACACATAGTGCTTAGAGTTTCTGACTGCTGATGAGTTTTATGGTTCGCGGACCCCACAGTTGGTTTGCTGCCCGCCATTGCAGCCGCCTAAGGAACTATCCACCCAATGAAGAGTGCTTCCGATTGCCGATACAACATTATGGAGTTAGTTTCCNCGGAACCCACAGTTGGTTTGCTGCCCGCCATTGCAGCCGCCTAAGGAACTATCCACCCAATGAAGAGTGCTTCCGATTGCCGATACAACATTATGGAGTTAGTTTCCTCGCAGATGCCATAGTGGATAATAGTTCCGATCATTGATATACAACAGTCCTTGGCATCACCGATAGTAGTCCGGAAGCTTAGACAACTAAGGATCCGATACATCGAAAAGTTCTAGATGATAGGGCCGTCGATGAGTGCCAGAGGAAAATTGTTGTTGGGATCGCTGAAGTGTCGAAAAATTAGTGGGGAAGAGATCCGATTGGGAAAAATGATTTGGGTTTTTTCCAGTGGGATTTCTCAGCGAATTTCATTGTATTTTTTAACAGATTGTTAGTGGATCACAGGGCTGAAAAGGAAGAAAATTCTAGGTGGTTGAAGTTGGCAATTCAGAGTAGAATACAGTTGTATGTAAAAGTGTATAATTTTTGGTGAAAATCGTCATTCTAGAAGTGGTGTGGTTTTCACATCCAAAGTCAGAATGGAGCATAAGGATAGGTGTTGGAAAGCTTATCCAGTAGGGAACAAGGGAGAATCACCAGAATTTGAATGAGAAGAAGAAAAGTACTAGTGGTTGCTGAAAAGAATTGTGTTGCTGTCAATATGGACAATCTGAGGATTGCATGCCTAGAGATAGCAAAGACCATGAAGTCAAACCAGCTATTATGCGGAAGAGGAATTCCAAGCAAAGATGAGGGTTTTAAAAAGGAAAATTCCTTAAACCCTGTCTTTCTAACTATATTATATTTTATAAGCTTGTGTACATAGAAATTATGGCATAGGGATGCTGAAAATGCATGGGGATATGCTTGCGTGCATAGGATATTACATATTAGTAAAAATAATGAGAATTATACATTTATAATGAACCATTAATGGTAAATATTGCATTGGTGTTGGAATTAGTGGAAAAACCAACGACAACATGAGCATGGCTGAATATGTTGCTGATGCTGATGAATGTGACCAGCAACCCTATGGAGAAAATGATAAGGCAACAAATCCAGGATCAAAAGTTGGTGAGCGATTTCTGCAATCTCCTGCAAGAGATCAACCAAACAGGTAATGTCAAGGGTGTAAGTAGGATCCATGCAGGTAATGGTTTAATTATGACAATTGCATGAAATGGAAAAGCAAGAGATCTCATACCATGTGGTTATTTAAAATTTATACTACATTCATATAGAAGTATATCCAGCCCTGTGAATGTTGATATGAACTTAATAACCAGGACAAGTGAGGACTGGTGGTCTTAATTATAGTAATGCATCATATATCAGGTAGTCATGGTTAGGCCATAGTATGTTTGAATGCATAGTATTCCTGAATCAATACAAGGTAGCATTGAGTGGGTATGCATTAAGAGATTCTATAAATCTTGTAGTTATGCATTGAATGGATGCATATGAAAAGTCTAAGTAAATATTGTAAATATGCATACACAGGTGCAGGTGCAAATGTTGTGATGCATTGCATGAATGCATCGAGATAGTGCATGTGTTATTATGACTAACCAATAGCTGAAATGATGAATTGATGATAATTCTAGAATCCTTTCAAGAGCTGTTATGAATGTAGGATGGTAAGTGCATGAAGAGGATAGTCAAGATCGATTGGCTTCTGGAAACGCCCTATGGAAGGGCAAGGTGGTACAAATGATACGCCTGTGAAGTAAGGAGTATCTAAACATTTCATTTAACTTACATAAATGATGTGACTTTGCAATTTTAGTATGATAATGATTCACGTGAAGTAAATGAGTTTTGGTGATATTGATATGCTAACAGCTGGAAGTATTTGAATTCTATAATTCTGAAAATCCTTCAGTGATTGTTGCAGCAATGAAAAAGTTATATGCGTCAATACTTACACTTGTTTGGATGATTGAGGTTTAGGTTTCAGGTAGATTGTTTGGGGCATGGAAATATGGGTAAGACCATGGAAAAGGCTGCAATATACCATGTGAAAGAGCCAAACCTCATGAGAAGAGTCTCATGATTGTGAAAATAGTTTGTATGCAGAATGAGTTTTCAATTTGGACTTGTAAATTTCATATTTGAGAAATTGCTAATAACTACTAATCATTGTTGGCTTGCGTAGAATTGTGTCAGGAGGACGTGTTGTAAGTGGGTGTTCATGTTATGCTAGTAAGCATAAAATCATATTGGGCATAGTGGTGCTACTTACAAGAGACCAACAAATGAGGATCACCTCATTGCTAAGCAAATCAATTTCTGTAGTAGACAGAGTTGCAAATTCATATTGAATTTAATTACTAATGCCATTGCTTGGTTATGGAACAATCAAATTTGGATTGTATTAGTAGATACTGATTGACTATTTGGCTACTTGATGAATGTGCCAAGCGTACACACTACAGGAAGACCATGTGTGATGGCCTGCAAGAGCTAAACTTCACGAGGAGATTTTCCCCTATCTTGGAAATGGGTTTCGGGTGAAACTCCATTGGACATTTTGGAAATGTCCCATCTGCACTACATGTTTGGTAAGCAACATGAGTGAGATGGTATATATTGTGTCGGTAAGACATGTGTGGGATATGGAATGTAAAAAGGAGTTGGGGATGGCAAACCGAGGGACTGCCAACTCAGATAAGGGAGCCCCCATTCCTCCTTAATGAAAGAATACTGCATCAGCAAATGGATAAGTGTTCTGTGACCCTAGCTAAGAATATGCATGTCAAATTGTTAAATTCCAAATGCAGATCATGTTTTGATTTTATTTCCATTATGACAGATTGCTTGAGTATGAATAGGGCCTACATGGCTCACATCAGAAAGGGGTGCACACTTTTCCCGATGTCGAGTCATGAAAGGGTTTTCAATATTGACCACACCCTAGGGAGTGGACGCACTCCTGGTGTCTCAATACTTGATAGTGAATGATATGAAAAATGATTACAGTTTTAGAGCAATAATGTTAATGAGTTTGCTTATATTGCTTGTGTTTCCAGGCTAAATAGATGCAATTTGGTTGTTGATATAAGTGCATGTATTATTGTTGATGGCCTAATAAACCCAACTGTGTTGGCTTGGCTGGTTTGTTGATGGCTTGATAAACCCAAATGTGTTGGCTTGGCTGATTTGTTCCTTCCCAGTCGGCGTGAAGGTGTACTAGTTGGACATTAATTATTTGATGTTGAGGAGCAGCCTGCACGCTGACCTAACATCCAAGTCCATAGGCAATTCCAAGGCTTGCAAAGCAAAGCAGAACCTGTGGACCAACGAGGAAACGCACAATACAGATAAGTATTGGATTATCTTGCAACTTCTTGCTTATGAATATACTTGTGTATATGGTTTGGTTATAATATTCTAACTCTTTCTTAGAGACAAACCGATGAGAATAAACTAAACATGTGAATCTATTCAATGTTTGAATATAGGTATCACTGGGAGTGAGGACTATGAGGGCATCCTAGGGGTGCATGTGGACATGTTACTGTCCTGAAGAGCTCAAAATGAGTGATAATGAAAAAAGATGCTAGTGGGACTATGAAGGCCCTAGCATCCAAGAGTTGTAGACAAACTATGTGGGGAGGCTCCATGGTTGAAAGGTCTGGAATAGACCGGAGACACTAAGTGTCATGGCCAAGAAGGGTTGGTCCAGCATTCATGGTGAAGTGAAAAAGGCTAAGAGCATGAAAGCCACAGTGGTGGTGTGAGTTCCAGAATGGAACAAGACAAAGAGGGGAAAAACTCTTGCTGCTCTATCTTTCCTTTTTTGATGATATATATATATATATATATATACACTTATGCATTGTGAAAACAGAAGATTGTTGAATGCATGTATGGCTGAAAATAGAATGTGTTTATTTGCTTAAAATAAATTGTGAATGCTGGAATAGTTAATTCCCTGCCCAAGAACGGACATGAATCAGCTCATGTGCCTGTTAGGAAGGCATGAAAAATATGAAAGTCTCCTTGATAAGACTTGGACTATCATGCCAATTGGGCAATTAATTGACTGATTTTAATGCTATATTATGCTTGGTCTAACAGAATTACAATGGTGCATTTCATAGGTGAGAAAAGTGAAATCCAGTCGTGCACATTGATCATGGCAGTAGACCAAAAGCTATTGTACTTGGCTGGAAGTCTCCTTCAAACAATTGCCAAGACCCAAGAAAATCTTGGAGAGATGCTCAAGATACAAAAAAGGCAGAATGAGATGAACCACCATATTTTGCAAGACTCTATATGTTTGCAAAAGGAGGTAAAAATCTTTCTGGGAGCAATCCGTAATGGAAAGAAAAGTGGATCAATGATGGGGCATTGGTCCAATTGGTCCGTTAAGAAATGTTCTAGGCATGAAGACTCAAAGGAAATTGAGCAGGTAAAGATGAAGTAGCCAGCAAAATGTTGGAAATGTGGAGGACATCATTACCGCTGGGACTGCCCAACGAGGGAACATCAAGAGGGTGGCAGCCAAAAATTTCCTAGACTTTGGGATGAGCCGAAAGCCGAGAACTAGCAGGAGAAGCTCGTGGAAGCCAAAGGGCTTGGTCCTGAAAGTTCAAAGTAAATAATTGAACGTGGGACAGATCTGCAAAATTTTAAAATTTTGGATGTGTAAATTTCATATGTATTCCTATGTATTGGAACACCAAGGACGGTGTTATTCCAAGGGGGAGGGGATTGTAATACCCCAGTTTTGACCCCATTTGCATTAAAAGATACATGATGTATATATTGTTATTAATTGTGGTGTGGAGCTAAAGGAAAAATCCCCACCATTGATTTGGTTGTGTTATGTTTCGGCAATTGGGATCGTTGCCGATGGTATATCGTGCTATCCGGCACATTATAGTTTGGCATCATGTAAATATGCACTCTAATTAAATGAACCCACAACCAGCTACGACGGTACAACGATAATGAAAAGGGCATGATTTTCCTAAGGATAAGGGGGGGGAATTATTGAGCCTTGATCCTATGGGAAAATTCATGTGTCAACCACCCATTTAAAACTCTTGTTGTTAGTTGGGGGCAGTTAATGCTGGGTAGTGGTGGGTGGCAGGCTTGTCCCCACGCACACTCCACCAGTTGGGTCATTCATTTACGTGGGCAGGAAAAGCCTCCAAAAGATGCTCCCACTCTCCATCGTTCTGTTCATTTGCACGCACAGGAATTCTTCACTGTCCATCTCACGCAGAGACGTTCTGTTCTTTCTCACACCTATTGGGATTCTTCATCGTTTCCACACACAGAGTTGGGAAAAACTGATTACTGTCACCCACGATTTTCTGGGGGTGGATCCATTCATGTTTTCTGCGGGGGCGTATGTTTCCTTACCGATTTGGTGGCCTGTGTATACGCTTTTCCTCTTGTCCATGCTGAGAGCGTGTTTTCTCTCCCGTTTTGGGACTGTGTAATGTCCTCGTTGCTTCATTGTGAGATCAGGTTGTTGTTCTTCCCCTGATTTGTGGGTTGTTGTCGTTATTCCCAATATCTGTGGGTTATTGTGGTTTCAACTATGCTTTGGGTGTTGTGGGTTGTGAGTGAGTTGTTTTGGCCATGATAGGGCCAAGAATGACTCAAGAATTGATTTCCCCTATCCAAGCTGTGAATCGCTTGTTTTACTGTGGGTATGCAGTGGTTGGTCTTCGGACTGTGTGGAGTGGGATTGAAGGTTGGGTATGCTTGAGAAATCTGGAATTTGGGAGCCACATAGACAGAGTTAGATGGCTAGCTTTCTTCTCCAAAACCCATGAAGACCACTAGAAGGGAATTCAAGGCCTAAGGGACTGTGAAGTAGAGAAGGGATTGATTCCTAGTGTTGGGTGGGTGTGGGTGTCTTAAAAGTCAGGCTATCTTTGGTGTAGGTGTCCTTAGCTCTTCCATGAGCTCACCAACGTAGCATTTAGCTTCTCCCAGCTCCTTGATAGCCTGATAAACCCCACTGTGTCGGCTTGGCTGATTTATGTACCTTGGCTATGTGTAAGCCTGCTTAGTCCCTTATTCCTTGGGGAATCATGCTCAGCTCGGGGGTGGCAGTGTTGCTGAGAGATTGATGAGCACGTTGGCCTATGGTTAGGTGGAACTGTTCAACGACGTAGCTGGTTGCGGGACGAGTTCTTGATAAGATAAGTATTCTTGACTACCTCATTTCTGTAATCATAATTGATGTTTAATGAATTATGGTGAACATGTTGAATGCTGAATGAATGTATGTTTGCTTCCATTGTGTATGTGAATGATTATGCATTTTAGCATGTTTTATGTTTTAAGCATTTTATTTCAGTATTTTATGTATGTTCATGTTCATGGGCAGTTTGCCCGGATGGTTAGTGTATGGTAGTGTCCTCTTCGCCGGTCGGAGGGTCGGGGACATTACACTTGGACAAAGGATGCTTTGATTTTCACTTATTTGCAGTTCTTGAGGTTTAATTGTTTTTTCTACTTCTGTTTTTTAATGCCGCACTTACTTTGTGGGTGTAAGTTATTATTTATATACCCTCTTAGTAGGCCTTTTTATGACATGAATGGACCTGGGGTATTTCAATGCCCTCTGAACTTATTTCCATGTAGGGAAGTTGGGATTTTATTATCCCTAAGGGATCATAGGTTGGGATTGGTCACTGTATTATTCACATTTAATGATTTGGTCACTGTATGAGTCACATTATAGTCATATAATATAGAAGTTGATGGTTTTCATAGACTACCATCCCTTGCATTTATGCACCTTCATAAAGGCATTCAATCAATACCCACCTTCAACACTTTTCAATTCCATTTATACAACACTTAAGCTTCCCTTAAATGCTTATTTCTTCGTGGTGTGGGCTACCCAGTGTCTGTTATCAGTTCCCAATAAGCTTCCAACTACTTTGAGTTAATCCATGCGTAAGATATAATGCTTCGCATGTATGAGAGTTGCTCTTATCTGCTATTCATAAATTGTAGTTGAGGTTTTATTGATAGGTTTGTTTTGCCAGCTTTTATTGCACCTTGTTGATATTTACCTATTAACTATTAAGGTATAGTAAATTATGTCATATCACCACCCATACCTGTCATGTTGTACATGATTTCTCCAAATTCCAACTTTCTCTTTAGCTCCAACAATTTATTATGATTGCTGATACACGGGAAAAATAAAAATCGAGAATTGTTCCACATTAATCCATGTAGAGGGATGCATGTATCTGTTTTCCATGTTAATGAGATGTTCTAGTTTTAATTGCTGGAGAAAACTCTGTTGGCAACAACAATGATGAACATATTTCACAATTAAGTTCTCAAATTTAAACTAAACATAAAGAAATTCAAACCAACAATAAATCCACTGTCCTCTGAATTCTTGTTTCCAACCTATTTTTGGCATTTATGTAGTGTTGAAAATATTATATTAGGGACTGTTTTCTTGAACAATTTTTATGTAATCTATTGAGACACTTCTATGACTATAAAAGACTATTTTATGTAGATGTATGAGCTTTTAGAGAAGGACATAATTTATCTACAAGATCCTTTATAGTCTTTTGGAGATTTAGTTTGAAGGGACAATATTTTTGGATGGTCTTGGAATGGGAATGCATGTGCAAAACACAATTTCTTTTCTTTTAGAATGGATTATACAATTTTTTTCCAAGGATTTTTTTGTGCAAAACAATTAGGCTGGTTGGTCATATCCTTGGCCAAGAATAGCCAAGAGGAATAGTTGAAACCATGGGAAGTAGAGGAAGAACGAGAGTTGTAAGACTTATGTGGGAAGATAACAAGACATGGATTTAGAGGTGTACTTGAAGCTAAAGGGAAAAAATGAAACATAGAAATCTTCAATAGCTAAAGATTTGAAACTTCTATCACTCTGATATATGATGAGAAATTTGGTATGGTGAAAGAATCAAGACCTTCAAGAGAGCTACCCCATATCAATCATTGGCTAATGGTTTGTCCCTCATAGAAGAGAAGTTCAAAGAGTTGAAAGAACTAGCCACAAAATTGACTTGCAATCTATCTAAGAGACACATAATTGACTCGTCATGAGAAAAACAATTAGATATTTCTAGGTAATTGAACCATCCATTGTTGGTTCCAATTGTATCATATGACATGGAGTGTCATTGGCATAAGGATTTCAATTGAAAGGCTCCTTGTGATGCAGTTGGAGGCCAAGAATCTCATTATACAATGGGCAAATGTGATGTAATGTGAAACTATTACAAGAGTATTGCAAGGAACTTATAAATATCATAGTAAAACCTAAACCATTGATCTAGCCTTTCATCCAACAATATATGAGATTTTCTTTTGTACCTTGGAATGGGGACCATCCAAAACCTAGACATGCTCATATCCATCCTCTTGAAAGAGATTGAACGGTTTGGGTTCTTGTGGGAGTTTTTAACTCCATTCTCGAATTTCCTTTCAATAACTTTGTTGGATGACATATATCAATTTGATTGAACCATTTCCAAAAGTTTTGTGCCCCATCACCTTTGCCACACATCTTCAAATATTGTGATATCAGAATAAAAGCAGCTTCATTAAAGGGTGCTCAAAAGTATTGAAGTGTAATAAACCATTAACACGTGTCCTTTGATTCTAGGAATGGGAAAACTAAGAAGTAATATGCCTTATTAGGTTTACTTAGATACAAGTCACAAGAGGCATCCTTATTTGTCTCTTTGTTCCTTCATTCATACTACTTCCTTAGGCCTCTCGAGTCAGAAACAATGTTCATATTCTTAGTATTTTTTTAGAATTAAAAATGATGCAATATTGGTGTTAATATTGCCCCTTTCCCCAATTCTTAAAGGGTTCTATCTCAATGGAAGAGAGCCTTCTTTACAAGTAAGAGGTTGGGGGTTCGATTCCTTCGTGCCCTGATGATATTGCAATATTGATATTTTTAATAAAATATATTTTATTATGATTTATTATGGCTGTAGGGGGGTTTCAAACTGTTTTTGTATGTTGCTATAAGGGGGGTTCAAAACTGCCCTTGTATGTTACAACAAGGGGGGTTAAAAACTTCCATTGTATGTTACAATGAGGGGGGTTCAAAACCCCCCTGTAAGTTTATATGAGAGGGGTTTATAACCTCCCCCAAAGGTTTGTAAATATTTTTAGGGGGGGTTTCAAACCGCCTCTGTAAGTACCTACAAGGGGGGTTCATAACCCCCCCCCAAATTTTTGTAATAAATACTTTTAGGGGGTGTTTGAACTGCCCCCAAAATTCACTCTTATCATCGATTTTGATCTCTTCTAGAACCGCCCTTAAAAGTCCAAAATTTTAGTGTCGGTGCTATTGGGGGGTGTTTTGTTAAGACCACCCCCAAAGGTTATTAAGATGGATTTTTAGGGGGGATTTAGCACTGTCCTTGTAGGATCCTAAGGGGGGGGTTTTAAACCGCCCCCATAGGTACCTACGAGGGGGTT
The DNA here is from genome assembly GCA_001517045.1 of Pseudotsuga menziesii. Classification (NCBI taxonomy): domain Eukaryota; kingdom Viridiplantae; phylum Streptophyta; class Pinopsida; order Pinales; family Pinaceae; genus Pseudotsuga; species Pseudotsuga menziesii. Next base: position 196,921 of record LPNX011053315.1, read on the forward strand.
TGAAATTGCCCCCAAAGGTACCTACGAGGGGGGTTTGTAACCACCCCCAAAGGTTTGTAATAAGGAATTTTTTTTTTTGGGGGGGGGGTCGGAACCACCCCGATAGGTGTCTATGAGGGGGGTTTAGAACCACCCTTAAAAGCCACTTTTGCGAGGGGTGGGGAAGGGGGTTAGAACCAACCCCAAAAGTCACTTTTAGGGGTGGTTTTGATCTCTTCCAAAACCACCCCTAAAATTTAAAAAAATTAGTGCATATTCTATTAGGGGTGGTTTTGTAAACACCACCACCAAAGCCAAAACCGCCCCCAAAAGTGGCTTTTGGAGGCGGAAGACAACCCACCCTAAAAGTCAAATTTGTTGTAGTGTTTATCTGAAATTGAAAGATTTTTTTTATAGTATTATTCATTTCAATTTTAATTATTGTTTTTGTTTGGATTAATTTCTTATATCATAAATGCAAGTATTATTGTAATATTTAATCATCCATACATTTAATTACCAATGTACCATTTCACATGTAACATTCGATGATAACATTGAAGAATGCAATAGAATAAAAAAATGTATTTTATTATATATCAATAAGATTGCCTTTGTCATACAAAATAGAACAACATAAAGATAACAATAATCAAAATGTCAACATGCATGTAATTGTTACACGTATTGATAAGTCGTTGTTTTTCAATTCGAACACTATGTCTAGTACATTATTATACAAAATGTCTGATTTTCACATAATATTATTTAAAAATATACAACAAGTTACACAAGCTTGCATTAACATCAAAATTAAATGTGGATAATCATTCTTCGTTGGAACTATTATCGATGCTCAAGCCACTTGCATCAATTGGGTTATTTGGCCAAATGTTTTGTTGTTTGGCTTGATCATTTTCCTCTTCTTGTGCTTCCATCTGTAAACATCGAAATAAAGTGTATTAAGTGTATATTCTACATTGTCGAGATAATGAGAAATAAAATATATGGTATACATGAATGTAAATTGAAAAGTGACGTACCATAGAAATAATTAGGTCATGAATGATACACATTGTTTCAAAACCAAATCTAATGCCTTATATCAACAAGTATATTGTTGGATCCACTCCATACTTTGTTTCTTATAAGTTTTATACCTTGTCATACATCATAGATTTAATATAAATTATTTTTGTTGTTCTATTAATTATAAGATGAGATAAGTAAAACAATATAGATATAACTTACAAATTCCATAATTAAATTTTTATATGCCACCATATACTCACAACCCTTACTTAACCCAATCTCAATAAATTCTTCGGATGGATACTCTTTGTATGTTAACACCTATTTCAAGACATCTAAGGATTGTCAGTGGAAACAAAAAATAATTAAATATACAAATCACCACCACTACAAAATCTTCATTTGTTATAAGGGAATCACAAATACTCACAAACTTTACTATCAACCTCTTTTTTCCTTGTCGTTCGGTCTTGTGTGCTAACTGGGTTCCATTTTCTTTTATTTTCTGCAACAAAACAATTGAAAATTAATATTTAATGTTGAATTTATTAATGAGATGCACATAATCCTAAAAATAATTGAATTCATACATTTGAAGCACGTTGTTGTTTTAGATGGCTCCTCTTGCGATGAAATTATGTCCATTTCATTGACCATCTCCTTGTACACTTTCTTGGACATCCATACTGGCACATTTCACATATCACCGCGCTCATCCTTTGGGATTTTCAAAATATTCCTAGAAATGTTAAATCGAATTAAACTAATTTTTTGTTGATATGAAAAATGAATATAGAAGAATTAAAATTATTGAAGGAATGACGCTTTGTAGTAGTCATAGATACATATTCTACATAAACATTTGTAGGATTATTACATTTTTAATGATTCTTTTTTGTTGTTGTATGTTTTTTCTATTCCAAGTCTAACAGGTCTCATTGACCATTTCTCTGAGAAACCTCTTGTAGTTTACATATGACCTGATTTTTCAAATCATTTGATTGGTTTTTGTCTTTTAAGTGAAAATTACTTCTTTACGTTCTTTCCACTATATCCCTCACAGTATTATAAAAATATTTGCCCCTTCTATTAACTTCCAACACCACTCTAGATGAGCTAAGGACTAATTGATCATCATTTGCATCTTCCATTTTTTTTTCTTATCATGACATTGACTTCTATTACTATCAGTCCCTGCAGAACATTCAACATATGTGAATTAGATTAATTATTTGAAACATATTACTAATGAATGTTCTTAAGTACATTATTACTCAAATTTGAAGAAATAATTCATATTTACTTCTTTTTTATTCACTTGATTCATCCCTCTACAACCTTTCCATCGATGCTTTATGCTCTATTTGACTTAGATTGGTACGAATCTTATCGAGTTTCCTCATTTTTTGTCTTTGCATGTCACACTTTAACCAATACACAATAGTAAAATTTACAAATAATTCAAATAAATTAATTTAAATGCATAAATCAATTAAAACCACTTTCCTTCTTCGTAATTCTGGATGTGCTTCCATCATGTTGACTAAAGTGGTTGTCCATTGAACTCATACCATGCATTTTCTATTAATAAATAACTTTAACAATTAAATACAAAAGCTATCAATATATTATACAAATAAATTATAGACCATCAAAATGGAAAACACTTCTGAGATCAATGCACTCTATTGAATACACAACCCCAATGCATTTATATACATAAACGTGCTGATTCATTACACAAACTCAAGTGCATGCCAAATGGATGAAAATTATTTACTATTTTATGGAAAAAAATGGTGTGTTCTTTTCATTATCAATTCTATATATGTATAAACACACCAATAATAGAGAACTGAGAAGAAAAAAAATGAGAAAAAATTGTGTGTTGCATGTCATTACCATTGCTCTCTATAGAAACATGCACCAATGCATTCATGTAATACAAACACACTAATTTTGTCACATTCATTATTTTATAGAAAAAAAAAACAAAACAAAAATTCCAGGGCCGACATGGTTACATATTCGATCCAAAAAATGGTCCCTTTTCACTATACAATTTCTATATATATTCACAAGTTTAGCAAATCTAAAATCCCAAAAAGTTGAAATCGTAGTTGTGTATAACAATAGAGGTATTTAAACCCTAATGTAAAAAATTTCAGCCACATAAAACAAAAAGAAAGCAACGAGAAAATAAGGGTTGCAACATTGAAGGTGAGTATGAAGTTTTTTTTCTAAATCTTGTTAAATTGTAAATAACATAATAAGATCAAGAACAATTTTTACATACTTGAAGTTTTTACTATGCAAGGTTTTGTTTGATTCACCATACCTAACAAATTTCGATCCTCTAAATAATCCAGTTGCTCCAAACTCCTTCTACGTAAGTATCTCTTCCAAATATCTCCCTTGAAATTTTCTGCAAAACAATGAATTAATGTTCAGGTTTTTTGTTTTTAAACACAATTTAGAATTAGTTTCAAACTTAAAATTGTCGTCATTTTTTAAGTTTAGGGAAAAAATAACTTGTGCGATTTTTTTTCTTCTATTTTTCAGTATTTCGGTGTGCCCATCTTTAACATGCACCAATGCATGAATGTATGAATCACATCGGCCTCCCACAACTTTAAAAAAAAATCTCATTCCTTGGTGCGTGTATAGTTATGACGCCCTGGTGTGCTTATGTTTAACAAATGCATCAGGATGAAAAATTGTATAAAATGCATGTATAAATATCTGCTACCAAATGTAGCAGATATTTTCTACCGTGAAGGATTTTGTGGAGGTTCTTAATTCATTGTGAGTTTATTGTTGTTAAACATCGACCTCCTGCAAATTTAAAAAAATCCCATGCATCGGTGCGTGTATACATATGACACCCTAGTGCGTTTGTATTTATAAAAGCAACGTAACGAAAAATTGTGTAAAATGCATGTATAGATATCCACTACCAAATGTAGCAGATATTTTGTCATGAAGGGGATTTTGTGGAGGTTATTTCATAGTGAATTTATCGTTGTTAAGAACCGACATGTTTCCTCTATGAGAGCGCACCGATGTGTGCATATTTAACTAGGTGCACTGGTTTAATTTTTAAATGTTATGGTTTTGTGGGTCCACTTAAAACTATATATTCATCTCAAATTTTCTTTTAGTATTCAACCACACAAATTACAATATTTCATAGTATATATATGTTTATTAAACTTGCCTTATTCTTAAAAAATGGTTTTCAAACTATATTGGAAGTTGGATTGTAATAGAGTTCTTGAAAATTAGGATAGTAGAGACATATATAGGTTGTTTATTTGGCTCAAATGCAAGGAGAAATTTTTTTAGTATCAAATTGCCAATTATTTAGATTCCTGCTCATTCCATCATGTTCAAAGTTCGATGAGTTCTCCCTTTCCATCCTTAATAAGTTCAAATTTTGTTTATATTTTGACTATTTATTTGAATTTATGTTACTTATCCATGTTAATCTGAATATTAATCTATTCTTTATTGTAGGATATTGATTCAGGTTCGAGTTCGGATGCAGAAGGAATTTCATTAGGTTCAAAACATTGTAATCTCTTATTAGGAGAAAGATACCACAAGCAGTTCGTAGATGAAAATGGGTAGTTTCTTTACCTTGCAAATTGTAACATGCCATCTTCAAGCCACAATCCTAATTCATCGACGGTAATTCATCACGATCTAGAACTCCTTTATAACACCCCATTAGTTTGTGGTTGTTCAAAATGTCAAGGGTTGAAGCAGAACCCTTGGCTTGTCACACTCACCCATTACACCAATGATATATTACCCAATATTTATGGTTTAATACCCCCTACTGCAGTAAAAAATCCAATAGGTGATATATAAAAGACACACAAGAACACCTCCTTATGCTCTTTTTTGAAAAATTTAGAAGCCAAAACAACTATGTCTCATCCTAAATTGATGAACCCCTCTACTTATGTTCAATCAACTGAAATTTCTAGTGATCCAAAGTATGATTTGAATGCCACCCAACCCATCTCTATAAAATATCCAAAAAGCTTGCATGAGTTGAGAGAAAAACTGTCCAAGTACACACCGAGGTCTGTCCAATTGTTGGAGGGTGGTGATGATTTATCCATTCTTGTGAATTTGCAAAGTGTGTACATATGATGTATCATTCCTAGTGAGGAGCTCAAGGCCGAGACCCTGCCAGTGAATGGTCTATTTATAAAGGAAAGTAATTTATGTTGGTATACCATGTGCTAGTAAGCCATGTAACATGTAAAAATCTTGTAAATATTTATAATGAAAATAAAATGTCTAGGGATGGCTATGGAGGAAACAAAATGATGGGGATTTGTTTTATCTACTAGGGAAAGGTGAGGGAGTGTCGGAGATTCAACCCTCTATTTCCAAGTGTCACCTTGAGAACCTAAAAAGGAGTCCTTTCCACTCTTAATTTTTTTGTAAGAAGGTAGTTGAAAGATCAACTCCTACATTTAATGGAGCACAGGGATGAGTTCATTGATGGTATGTCCAGGTATGGGATGAATTGATGGATGCAACAGTCAAAGTATTTTGTGGAATTGTGTTCCATAGAGCCCAAAACCTAGTATGGGGAAAGTGATGGATAAATGGAAGGTGTGTGCATTTCTATTCATCCTTGAACCATGTGTGAAGAGTCATGGCCCAATTGAGCAGTGCTTATTGTGTTTTCATTTATCCTAAACTCTTTGTGGAAGAACAGTGGGGAAAATTTGTTGTGCATGATGCACTCCCAGTAGTGATCATGGTATATTTGATATCCTAATTGAAATTCGAGTTGAAGAGCATTGAGAAATCCAAGAATCCATGTGGATTGTGAAAACCAATGAAGGCACAAAGTCTCTGTTAGATCAACAAATTGGACCTTCTATACCATCATGTTAGTAGCTCTAGAATGGAAGGGGCACCTGGGGGACTGTGTAGTAGAGAGAGGGACCTTCCTTGAGCTAGGTTTGGTAGGGACTTTGGTGCTAAGGCTATCTAAAGCTGATGGAGAATCTTGTATCTATGTGGTTGAGCTAGTACTTATGAATAGCATAAGTAAGTAGTAGTGGTGTAAAAGAGTACATCTGAAGGATTAACAAACCTAGTAGAGTGCTAGATTATCTTGAGTGTGTTTATCCATTACTGTGAGTGAGCCTTAGTGTATATCTCCTTAGTGGCTAACATAGCCCACTTAGGGGCGTTCTCTCATCTAAAATAATATAAGTTCGACAAAGACCTATGGTTGAGTGGAACATTGACCTCACATAACTAGTTGCTTGGATGATTTACAACTGAAAAGACAATATTTTTTGTTGATTATGAATGCTTAGAATTTCTATGTGATGAATGATTATTTATTCACGTGGAATTGAATGAAATGACAACAATAATTGTTCAATAGAATGTTTGTTCATAGCATGCAAATGAGTTTGTTACTGTGAATGATCATATTGGTTGGTATTCCTATGATGAGTATGATAGTATATGCATGAATTGCATTGATAGTTCATTGTATTCTCTATTTGCGTGCTACTTCCATTTGCACATGTTTTGTAAGTTTTGTGAAGTCATAACAAGGAAATAGGAATCTTGCATTCACACCTTAGTTGCATTTTAACAGGGATCAGTGGAAACATTTGAATTGGAAGCCTTATGGTTGAATCTACATGGTTGAAAATGTCTAAGGTAGGAAGAATAAAGCATAGTTTCATGGTTGAATAATTCTAAGGAAAAAAGGGGGGATCACAGTGGAAAATGCTATTAAACAGCATGTTTGGGCCAATTTCTGAAGCACAAACACTGAGGTGTCAACATTGGAATCGAGGGTTAAATTTTTGGAAATAAGTTTCATGGTACCGACTTCCGACTCTCGATGTCGAAAACATAGAAGTCGGCAAGTCGAGGAGATTTTGTTGAAAGCAATTTGTGGTTCATAATTCTAACTTTCAATGTACGAAAGGTAGTAGTCATATTTGACAAGTTGGAGGATATTTCATTAGAAATTGATTGAATTTCCACCTTTCAACTCACGACAATGGAGAAGCCAAGATCTAGAATCAAAACGTCCGAAGCAGGAAGGTGGATGGAAATTAGTTTAAGAGTATTCAGACATATGGAAGGTAGTGGTCGGAGTCAGGAAGTTAGGAGGAATTCATGGAGGAATAGCTACACGTTCTGAATTTCGACACTCGATGTCGGCAAGCCAGGGTTATTTGGTTGAAATTGGTTTATGCAGTGCCAACTTACGACTCCAAATGTCAGAGACATCAAAGTTGGAAAGTCGAGAATATTTTGTTACCAATCATTTTGTGGGATCGACTTTTGACTCCCCGATATTGAAACATCGGAGTTGGAAAGTCAAGGATGTTTTGTGAAGGACTTGTTTTGTATTTTTGACTTTCAACTCCTAAAGTATGGGAGACAGTAGTCGAATTCAAGAAGTCAGGGAGAGGTTCGTCAAGAATCAGTTTTGCATTTTGATTTCTAGTTTTTGATGTCAGAATAATATGAAAGGTGAAGAAAAGTCGACAATTTGGAATTTAGCCAACAAAAGTGTAATATAGTAGTCGATATTTCTTACAGGGTTAATCAAGGAGCTAGTTATCAAATATTAAGGTGATAATTAGCTCTGCATACGTGTTTAAAATATTATGATATTGAAAGTGAATGTTTGGGATAAATTTGGAAGCCCGATTTTGTGTGAAGTCTCCTTCGATGGTCAATTTATTCGAGGGAAATGTGGCATAATGGGATCTAAGTAATAAAATAGGAGGAAAGGAAGTACAAATGATTTCCATGCCACCAAGAGGGTTACCAAGGTGACTGGGGACATGACACATAGGAATTTTTTGTTGCTAGTCAGGGCCTACTAAGGATAAAAGGATAGCCGCTAAGTTTGGTTTTGACCCATAAGACAATAAAGCCAGCATGATATTCTTATGAGTTGATAGTTACAATGATATCCTATAAAATCCCTTATGGTCACATGGTTGAGGTGTCTACTAGTTGTAGAAATGTTGGTGTATGCCTTAGTAATTTAGTCATATTTAAGGTTGTCATTTTGTCTTTGGTTATCACATTAATTGTTTTCCCTAAATTTATGATTGTATTTGGTGTTATGGTTTGATTAATGCGGAAATTTACTATAGGATGTCCTGGATCCAGATATTTGGGATTTATGACCTTCCCCAACACTGCAGGTTACCATATAACCTTTATCATTGGGGGATCTCTCTTTCTCCTCCTGCGATATTTGATACAATTTTCTTCAATAAAATCCAGGATCAATACTTCCCTAATTGCTTGGAGTAGTGGAATTTTTATATTTAGAGGTTTAAGTTCATTAATAATAACATTCTCTATTTCAAGATCAAATTTAGGCTTTAGCCTTTTAGGAAATGGGGGGTTTTGTAGAGTGTGTTGTTGAGGATTTGTATCATTATTTTCTTCCATAGGTGTGTTTAAGTCTATTGGCATCCTATTTTGACTTTGTTCATTGTCATACATAATAGGTGGTGTAGGATCCTATACTACCCTTCCTTATCGTAAGTTCACCTCATTCAGATCTAGAGTATCTATAACATATATTTGAAAGTTAACCATATCGTTATTGTATACAGGCTGGATCTTCCTATTATTGTTTGGATTTGATTTAGGTTGGGATGGAATTTGAGGTGGTCTTAGTGGTTGTTTTGGTGGAGGAATAAGAGCAACATGGCGTTATTGAGGTCTCTAACTAGTTGAAGAAGGGTCTTGATTCTAGTTTGGTTGTGTAAAATTAACAAGATATTGTTGGTTTAGATGGTATTGGTGGTAATCCTAAGGGTAAAATGGAGGTTAGTTATACTTATTGTGAGCAATTTACCAAGGGTTTTGGCCTTGTATTGGCCAATATTATTGGTCCTTCTAAGTCCAATCATAAGACTAATATGGGTTCCCATATGTAGGAGTGTAGGGATAGTTATTGTGTTGGAATGGTTGAAAGAAACTAGGTTTCTTTTGATTGACAAAGTATAACTGCTCTATTGGGTCCCATCATCCTTAGTCTTGTATGCCTACTTTGCAAGAAGGGAGTAGTCGAAATCTATCTATTGGATGTTTTTCTAAGCATAGGCCATAGATATCTACCACACTTAATGGGCATTGACCTTTCTCATATTTCTTCCTACATTTAGGAAAAAATATAGCTAATGCTTATGTAGTCTCTTCTTGTTTCCTTTTAAGTTGCATCGCATCTATATACATGGAAAGGGATCATAGAATATCCATCTTCATAGCATCCAATAGAGCTCATAAGTATGGTTTAGTAATATTTGGATTTGTTGAATTATTTGGGTTGAAGCCAATATTCCTACTATTCATCCCCTTCTTACTAATAGACCTAGATAGTTTTTGAAGAGCTATTTAATTTCCTCATAGTCTTGTTGGAATATGTCCCCATTGTTAGATTTTTATCAATTAGACAATATGATAGTAGGATCTTATCTGAGAGAATAACATGCACAATAATCAATCACAAGAGACAATAGACACAAAGATTTATCCTCGAAGAAACCATAAAGGAAAAACCCCGCAACTTCCTCAGATATAGAATGAGCACCAATGGCAGCAGTAAAACCCAAAGATAGAAAGATGATCTCCAACAGTTGTTCTCTCTCTCACTTGAGCGAGCTTCTTCTCTCTCACATATGCGCTATAGCTAGGTGAGTGTGTGTCTCAAATAGAGAGGCTCACTCTCTATTTATACTACTTTCAGACTTGACAATAACTTACTAGGGCCAACTTCTCTAGGAGATCCTAATAACCCTAGTGCCCCACAACTGTGGGGAATTTTCCCTCCGATAAACAAGGAGGGTTAATCTCTATGACTTTACATGACTTGATTACATTAATGATTCTTCCTATAGGAACATCGGGGACCAATGAAATACAATATATGAAATATATAAGTGAATACATTCCAAGGTTACAAATACATGAACAGTCCCTCTTAACTAGGAAGGTATTCTCTTGACACAATTCATCAGCACAAGTCTTCTTCTTTGGATCATCATCAAAGCTGGATCATCATTGGATCATCATCAAAGCTAGATCATCATTGGATCAACATCAAACTTGGATCATCACTGGATCATCATCATCATCACCAATTCCGCTATCTCGATCAAATGGTGCTATCTCTCAATTCTTCTCATCATAGGAAGCTCTATAGAGCCAGCTCTTTTTCATGTTGGTTGTAGGCCTAGCCTCATGTAGGTCTTCCTCTACAGAGCTATTCCTTTTTCATACTAGATGTAGGCCTCTACAGAGAAAGTCATTTTTCATACTTGATGCACCTCTACAGAGCCAGTCCTTTTTCATACTGGATGTAGGTCTCTACAGAGCGAGTCATTTTTCATACTGGATGTAGGCCGCTACAGAGCCAACCCTTTTTCATGCTAGATGTACTTCTACAGAGCCAACCCTTTTTCATGTTGGATGTAGGTCTCTACAGAGCCAGTCCTTTTTCATATTGGATGTAGGCCATTACAGAGGAAACCCTTTTGTTATCAGCCCAAATGGCACGTCTTCATCTGAGTGCCAACATTATTCATGTTGGTACACAAAAGGAAAAATTAGGATTGAAGTTTACAAAAAAACTATAGATGGGCATGACCTAGGATTCCTTTACCCTCAAAACCAGCTTTATATATATATATTTTTATAAGTTTTGAGTTGCATACGCGACTATCTGCATTGCAACTCGCATACCGTACACGAGTATTTGCATTGCAACCCGCGTACACTTGCGTACACGAGTTTCCTTCGAGCAACTCGCATGTCATATGCGGGTTGCCTATATTAATAGTTGCGTACACCTTGTTTTGACTTTAAAAAATATAAAATGTGATTAAATGAGATTATTTGGGCCCTAATCCATAACTATCCCAACTATCTCAACCATCCCAACCTTCGAAACTACTCTATTTCCCAAAGAATAAATAGAGGCCTTGGGGTGGGGACTAATGAATCAATTTTGGAGAGCAACGTTATGCTGGTGGTATATCTTCAGAAATATTGGAGCAACAAAAATCAGAGTCCTTTGGTTGTAGAGGAGTCCTTGTCTCATAAGCAGGGTTGTACTCTTATCTCATTCATCGATTGTTAATAAAGAGAATTCTTCTTCTAATCTTGCATTGAGTCTATTTCATTTATTTTGGTTAATGAATGTATTTGATAATATGTTTGATATACTGTTCATCTAACCTATGATATATATATATATATATATATGTATTAGATATTACTTGAAGGATTTACTCTTTGCAGGTGAAGAGGTGCATCCCTGGAAGCTTTAGAGAGAAGAGGAGTGGGAGAAGATCAAGCTTGGATCAACCGTCATTAATCGGGTAAGTCAAGACTTTCTTCCTATTCCCTTTCTATTCTCTGGTAAAGTTGATTGTCTACAAGGTTAGTAGTAAGTTGGTAACCCCAGACCCTAGGTTACAAGGGTGATTTATCCTGAACAACAGAACTAGCGACTCCACTGGGGAGTCCAGCCTACTGTGGGTTAGTCATGTAGATACTTGCCCAGTCTTTGCTCTGATTATGTGTGTGGTTGTCTATCTTGACCTTTATTTGCAGTAGTGTGTCCAGAGACCTTTGTTATTTTTTCTTTTTAAATTTTTTTTTGTTGCGTACGCGGGTTGCTGTGCTACACAGTCACGTACACCAACTTGTATATGCAGGTGGCTCTATAAGACAATCGCGTACAGTATGTGGGTTTCTCTATAAGACAGTCACATACATCTTGTAGCAGCAAAAATTTTTAGGGAGTGTTGCTTGTCCATGTCTTGTTTGGATTTTTTTCTGCTTGAAGGTCTTCTGTTGCTGGCATCTTCCTGTAAGTTTGAAAGTCCTATACACCATGCTTTGTGCTTTTTATTAAGCCTTTGAGTTTTATTATTTGAATCTTCTTTCACTTAGCATTTTGAAGTGGGTTCTCCTGTTTGGGTAGTAGGTTCAGTACTGTGTATCTGAGTCAGTGATCAAGATTTTGGATACCTTGTAATCTATACTGCTTTCGAGTAGTATCAGTTTGTCACTTGTCCTTTAGTGATTTTAGTGGATTTTATTCATTGATTTCGTCCCAATTTAGGTGTTTACCAAGTCTCTTCCTTAAGTGGTTGAATGTGGTTCTTGCAAATATGCTATACTTCATATTTCTTTATTCATGGTTTGATTATTCAAACATACTCAAGAAATTTTGCATTTAGGTGCATGGAATTTTTTGAAGAATTTGAAAAGTGAAAAAAACATTTGATACTTTTGCATTTAATTGCATCTAGTAGTTTATTTTCAGTATTTTCGAATAAAAATTTCAAAAATTATAAAAACAAGTCCTAGTCTTCTCATACTTAGTTGTAATCTCATTAGCTCATATTTACAAAAAGAAAAGAAGCTTGTTTTAAGTAGTTGTAATTTGTTTTGGAATTCATTTTATACACCTTTTTTTTACTTTTCTTACTGAGTCTATAATATCACAGTCATTTACGCCACTTACCCTTTGACTAAGAACAACCCTTATAATGAACGCTATAATTTAAAATTTATTAGTAAGTTTTGTTTTATAGGGTCATACACCTACTAGCTTAGGCTACACTTATGGGATAGGAAGTGTAAACTCTCCACAAGTGTTTAAATTCAGACGTAGTTGGCCAATTGATAGGTAAATCCTTATCTATGTTGGTAATATCTGGGAAGCTCCTCTCAAATGGGAGTTAAGAATGAGGTCGCGAGGAGGCTTGGACTGAGGAGATAACCCTCTGATTCCTTGTCAAAACATAGACCAAGTTTTTTGTGCATCTGGGGATTCTATCCTATCTAGAGTTTCGGGCTTTGCTACCCTACCCATGCGTATGAATCAGGCTTTCGGTTATCCCCCAAGACTATTGATATAGTTAAGATAGCCTTTAGTCTCTTTAATAGCTAGGGTTTATACACAGGTAAACCGAAAGGCTATTTCTGGTTGACCTTGGACGGGCTTGGAAGGTAACCCTTGTTGAAAGTGTAGGAGGGTGGTGGGTGATTCCTCCGCTTGTGCCTAAGAACCTCTTCAAGGATGCCAAGAAACTGTCTCTCAGATTTCTTTGGGAAAGCATATCTTATACCCCTTGTGATTGTTGATACTTTAGGAAATTTTGTAGTGATTGCTCTATGGTTTGTCTATGTTTAGCCGACCTTAGGGTGTGAAGAGTCAAATTTACAATCATGGAGGAAGAATCTCTCAGAAGGTCACGAAGGATGAAAAACCTTCCTCCACTTTTTACATTGGAACCTCCACCTCCCCCTCAAAGGTGGAGATTAGACACGGACGGTTCTTTTGAACCGATAGGAGTTAGTGAAGTTCTAGGTGAACCATAACTTAGGACAAACCAGTTTGATTTAACTATAGTTGAGATAGAAGACTTGTAGGCTAACAAGTTTGCAAGGAAATTTAATTCACCTTTAACTGACCTAAACGATCCTGTGATCATCCAGGTTCGTCCTTTCAATTCACCCGTGATTGGTGTCCCTCTGGGCAGACTAATGTCTACTGCAGGAGAAAGTTATTCTACTTCCACCTCAGTTGTTCCAGCTGAAGGGGTGCCACCTCCCCCGGTTGGTGGCCCTAGAACAAGTATACCTACTACACCTTTAACTCCTTCTAGCCGGGTGGTTCAACCACTGGCTTCTACAAATTTAGCAGGCACTTCTGGTGGAGTGGTCACTGGGATTCCTAGTGTATCTTTTGTTCCTACTTCTTTCGCACACACTGCTCAAAGTGTTCCTATAGGATCCTCGTTATTTGTACAGGTTTTTCCTTGGAATGGGGGGTACATTCACCCATCCGCTCCATATGTAGGTCCAATACCTGCGTATGTAGGGGTGGAGTTCGAAAACCCTAATCCTTATGGTCAAGGTTTTCAAACCCCAGTTTCAACTCCTTTCACGAGCTCTCCTTTATCTCTTTTTAGCGGAGTGATACATGCTCCTGTGTTCCAAACCCCAGTTTCAACTAGGGCAGCTCGAGCCTCATACACTACACTGCACATAAACAATCCGCTGGCTTATGGGTGGAATCCTTTCCAAAGCAGCCTGACCACTTCACAACCAATAGCAAGGGGAAACCCTGCCTTCACATCAAGGAACACAGGGGAAAGTCCCTCTAATCCCCAAGATGGTACTTTTCATGCTCCGGTTAGACCCAAGCTCCCTTTCCTGGCAAATTTAAACTTGCCAGACTTGTTGAAGCTAATGAATGAACCAGTGAGACATAACTCCTCCTGGCCACCCGTTCCTACCAAGCTGCTTTCGGATATCCCAAAATTCGAAGGCAAAGTTGGTGATGATCCAGGAGATCATGTCACCACTTTCCACTTATGGTTCTCTTCCAACTCACTGAACGACGACACAATTTGATTGAGATTGTTCCAAAGAACTCTAACTAGTATCGCAGCAAAATGGTACATTGAACTACCCTCTGCTGCGTTTGATAGTTTTTGGGACTTGGCTAATGTATTCCTTAGTCACTTCCAACTTCCTGTTTGGTATGATTTTGGGACAAACTTGTTGTCTACCTTCCGGCAGGACAAGGCCACTCATATTTCGGATCACATCCAAGAGAGGAGAAGACGGAAGAGCCTTATTAAGGCCACTATTCCTCCCAATTTTTTACTAAAATGGTTCCTTAAATCCCTATTTCCATATATATCTAAGGATGTATCTACTTCGAGAGTGACCAATGAGGAAGAGGCTATCCTCAGGTCCCAACAACTAGATTTGATATACTCTCAATTTTGGATTTTATATGAAATCATCCCTGATGCACCGAGGCCAACACATAATGTAGAGAAATCTAAGCCTGAACCCCATGCTGATGGTGTGGTTGTTTCTATGAAATCTCCCACTATAGAGTCTTTGGCTAAACAACTCCATGAGTTGCCTGTCAAACATTCTACGATGGAGGAAACAAAGTCTGCCCCCTCACCCCAAAATGAAAATGTTTTTGCACAATCCTCTCAGAAGGGAAATCAGAAGCCCAGTGGGAAAAAGAAGAAGGGGAAGAAAGGTGAGGAAAACCAAAACAAGCCAAAACCCACAAACAATGTTGATGGGGGAAAAAAAGAAAAGAAGAAGGTGAAATTCCCTTGTAAGTTGTGCCAGGAGGATCATATGACCCATCAATTTCCCCTTATTGACCAACCTCATAAGCTGCTAAAAGGCCAACAACCGATTGTCCTGAAGGATCCTTTTCCCCAAGGACAAAATTCAGCTTCAGCTTCAAATGTAGCAGGGGGCACCCCAAATGCTCCTAACCCAAATTATATCAACATGGTTCGATCCCAGACTTTACTCCAGACTAGGAACAAGAACTGTGACACAGAGGCTTCAGAGAAGGGTAAGCCTACAGGTGAAACTTCCAACCCTCTCACGATTGAAAAACCTACTGAACCAATGCCCAAGATACTGAAAGATGTCTTCAAGAAAACCTTGCACAATCCCAATGCCAGGGCTGCAGCCAACTACTCTGTAGTTGAATATTTAGCCCAGACCCCTTGTATGATGTTGGCTTTAGAGGTGTTATAGAGTTGTCCTGCCCAGCGAGATGCACTCTTAGAAATTTTAGGTAGTATGGATTCATCGAGCCTCATGGCGAAGTTCAATTTGTCTAATGTCAAAATTCGCCTACCTTATCATGTGGCCTTATCGATAGATGTCATCCATGGTGGAAAAAACATTGGAAGGGTAGTTGTCAATGAGGGTGCTTCCACATGTGTCATGTCCTTGTCTTGCTTGAAAGCTCTTGGATCTCCAGAGTTAGTTCCATTGAACACCCTACTTACTACTTTCGACGGAAGGCCATTTCGTCCACATGGTATCCTACCAGATTTCAAAATAAAGTTGGTAGGGAAGGCAGTGTCTATTGAGGTATAGGTGATTGATGCACCTTTGGATTATAACTTTCTCCCAGGGAGAAGTTGGACTTATGCCATGTCTTCTATTGCATCGGCCGTACTTTGGGTAGTAGTGTTTCCGCACGAAGGGAAGTTGGTTACTATAGACCAACTTAGTTTTACTCAAAAGGGCCGCATGGGAACTAACGATTCCACTATGCCATTGGTTGATCAGGTTAAACCTACTTCAGAGAGCTTAGGGGCTCGAATGTATGCATCATTGATGAGCACATTCAATTTTCTAGCTCCTATTAATTATTTAGGTTCTACTAGTGTAGGGAAGTCTATTGCGACGGTTGTTGATAGAATAGATCCATGGGTTCTTCCTTCTCGCCATGAACCTGAAGTGCCCTTGTCGGCAGCAGAAGTATCTTACCAAGCTATCGTTCATACCGATGTTGATCCCATTTCGCTCCCTCTCATAGTCTCAGAGGAGCTGGAAGAAGCCTATCTGCTTGCTTGGGTAGAGAACTCTTTACATTCTAGAGACTGCTTAGATATGGTTTTTCCTTCTGATGAAGCCATTCTGGAAGCTATGTGCAGATAAGATAAGATCTGCGAAGATCTTCACCATCGATCCTATTTTCTTCCAGAGTTAAGCAGGATTGAGAACCAAGGGTTCCATATGAGACTGGCAGACGATGTTGATACACGTATTAATCCCTTAACAAGGGAAGGAATATTTGTTGAGGGGAATATGGAAAAAATTTCCGCTGCTATTCCTATCAATATCTCTGCAAACCCAAACATTGTGGAAAATGTACACATCGGTGCAAACTACTCTCTGGAGGAGATTGTGATCTATACAACCTTGTTTAAGGAATTTCACGATGTGTTTTCCTAGTCATGTGAGGAGATGCCATGCATAGATCCATCTATAGTCTAGCATGAAATCCGAACATATCCTGATGCCACACCCATTCGACAAAAGCTAAGACCTGTCAATCTACGTAAAGTGGCAGATGTTAAGGCTGAAGTTGAAAAACTACTGAAAGTCGGTTTCATTTACCCGATAGCTTTGACAGAATGGGTATCTAATCATGTTCATGTCGACAAAAAGCAAGGGACAATACATGTTTGTACTGACTTTCACGATCTAAACAAATCTTGTCCTAAGGATAACTACCCCACACCATTCATAGATCAAATCATTGATTCCTGTGCGGGGAGTGAAGTCTTTTAGTTTATGGATGGTTTCTTTGGGTATAATCAAATTCAAATTAAACCGGAAGACCAACATAAAACAACTTTCATTTGTCCTTGGGGTAAATTTGCGTACAAGAAAATGCCTTTTGGATTGAAAAATGCAGGAGCTACCTTTCAGCAGGAAATGAACTTTTCCTTTCATGACATTAAAACTATTGTCAAAGCCTACCTTGATGATCTACTAGCACATTCTCGTAAGAGGATCAATCACCCATATCACTTTTGTTTAATCTTTGAACAATGCAGATACTACAATATTCGCTTGAATCCACACAAGAGCATTTTCTGTGTTGAGTCAGGGAGACTGCTTGGATTCATTGTTTCCAACAAAGGTATTCAGGTGGATCCTTTGAAAGTTGAGGCCACTGTAAATCTACCTCCTCCTTGTTCCATCAGGAAGCTTCAAAACCTGCAAGGGAAATCCAACTTTCTTCGACGTTTTATTGTAAATTATGCCAAGATCACTAAAGGCTTCATGTGCCTATTAAGGAAGGACACCCCATTTGTATGGGATGAAATTGCACAACTTGTATTCGAGGCATTAAATAAAGCTTTGTTGTCGACACCATTACTGTGCCCGCCAGATTACTCTTGTGATTTTATATTATATCTAGCCACATTAGAGTCAACCATAGGGGTAGTACTAGTTCAGGAGGACGATAAGCTCCAGGAGCATGTTTTCTACTATCTTAGTCGTGCTTTAGCTGGCCCCAAACTTAGGTATTCCCATGTCGAGAAGTTGGCATTAGCAACTGTGTATGCTGTTCAGAGGTTGCGTCACTACATCTTACTGAGGACCACGACGGTAGTGTTGATGTATATGTAACTTCGGAATGTATTCTTCTATGTATCTTATGTATTGTAACCCGATGTTTATTTCGGGATGTTTCTATTATGTATTTGAGTCATGTTATCATGCCCCAATGTTCTGATCGGGAGGATTAATAATGTAAACAAGTCTTGTCAAGTCATTAGGTAAGTCCCCACAATTTCGGGGCACTTGAGTTATTATACACTAATTAAGGTGTAGGCTCAAGTAGTAATTGTTAGGTTGAGCCTACGTGTGAAAATGAAATTCAAGTGAATGGAAGAATATAAATAGAGAGTGAGAGTCTCTCTATTTATCACTTGTGAAATACATCACTTGCTCTCTCAAGTGTGGCGCACTAATGGAGAAGGAAATATACTGGGACAAGAAGACTACTGCTATTGGAGTGCATCTTTCTGTTTTGGGGTTTTACATCTTGTGGTGATACTATCTTAGAGGAAGTTGCGGGGTTTTATCCATTTATGGTTTCCCCGATCAAAACTCTTTGTGTCTCTTGTCTCTTCTGATGTGCTTATGTTATTGTTGTGCTTGTTATTCTCTCAGTGAAAAGATCCTAACATAATGCTAGCTTAAATGTTGAAAAACTAACATGGTATCAGAGCTAACCTGAGAAGAAGACACTGTGCAGCTGCGGGAACTAGGGATTCCTAGTTTTTGGACCTTCCTCCATAGATTTTAAGCAAAAGTAAGGTGGAACAACTCTCCTCCTTAGGGCTCATCTTTCTGTCGATGCAGAATTCAATTTCAAGCATTTTCAGTTTCGATGTGGAAATTAGGGCTTTCTACAGAAGAGGAATTTTTGAGTGATACCAGCATAGGATTTTTCTCCTCATCAAAACCGAAGTTTAGAGACCTGGATCAAGAAATTTGGTTGGGTGAAACTCCAGGAAAGTCAAACCCTAGTTTGACCCTGAGCTAGGAGAAACCCTAAATACTAAAACTGCTAAGTTTTGGTACAGTCGCTATATTCCGAGATTGGAGAAGTCTCAGAAGCTGAAAATTGCAGGGGCTGAAGATAAAATCCTGATGAACACTGTGTCCAAAACTAAGCCTCATATTATCTATATTCTGGGAGATAAGATCTCTCAAAGTTAGGGTTCCATCCTCTTCCAGAAATCATCCATAAACAGGACACCTGGGGATAATTGCAATATATTGGGATACAGAGGTTCAAATGGAATTTATGAAGATGTTACAGAAAGGGAACGGACTGTAATTTCGGTGGTCCAAATATCAGACTCAGAAGATGAACCAGTGACATGTGGCATGTTGTACAACTTCCCTGTTCTGAAAAGTTCTGTAACAGGTCACCTTGGGAAAAGGATAATAAATCCCAAATGGTGAAACCAATTCTGATGAAACATGCGGTGTTGGATCAGGGAAATGTGAGGTGACCTCAGTGAGAAATTGCAGACACAGAGGATCAGTAATTTCAGATATATCACAGAAACAGTAACAGGAATTTATGCAGAAGAAATTGGAAATCTAGGGCTTCCTGTTCCGGGAGCTTCCCTCCACTGTTTTCAGAAAAGGAGTACATTGGATAGATCCATTTGAAGAGATATATCTGTCTATCCAATTAGTTTTGAAATATTCCAAGTTTTGAAAATTAGGGTTTCTGTGACAAACCCTAGATCAGCAAACTCCGGGACAAGGACGGACACCTCAAATCAGTAAGATCTGATCCTTTGCTATTTCCATTTGAGGTTCTCATTTCAATATGATATATCACATCAGCTTGGTGACAAGCTTGGGGAAGTTGACAACTTCCAAGCCTGGAAGTA
>LPNX011053352.1:10647-23849 GCA_001517045.1 Pseudotsuga menziesii
AAGATTATTTACTTTTATTTTATTTGTGTAGTTTTCTTTTTATTAATTAATTAAATAAATAGAAAATTTGTATATCACTATTTTATGTAAATTACAAAATAACATTTATTTTGCAATAATTATTTATAAATAAAAATTAATTGTAAGATATGAATTGTATTCTAAATTGAATATTTTTATATATAAACTATTTTAATGTGTATGGAGTTTATTTTCTATTTTATTTATAAATTTACAATTTATGTTAGTTAGTTTTCATGTATACTTTTCTAATTTTTAGAGTGCAATGTATACTTAGCAAATTTCTTTATTATGTGGTTGGTGTAGTTACTTGTAATATTTTGTATGTTTTACTAAAATTATGTAATTTTCATTTCAAATGGCATAATGGATATGTAATAAAGTATTTGACATTAAAAATGGATTTTCATTAAGTTAGACATTATATCCGTACATTATAATTGATGTGTTCAAAGTTAGGATTATGGTTAGGATCCTTGCTTAGGGTAAGCTAGGATACAATAAGATAAGCTAGGATAGGCTAGGTTAGAGTAGGAAAAGGTAAGTAGTTTTGCTTAAGGAAAGATATTGTAAGGTAATGTGCTAAAAGTTAGGCTAAATTAGGCTAGGATAGTCTAGGCTAGAGTATGGCAAGGTTAGGCTAGGCTAGATTAGCCTAGCTTAGCCTAGAATAATCTAAAGTAGTAGAGTAGGAGAGTAGGCTAGAGTAGAGTAGAGTAGGCTAGAGTATGATATGCTAGAGTAGGCTAAGGTAGAGTAAGCTAGTGTTGAGTAGGTTAGGCTGTGCTAGAGCACGTTAAGATAGACTAGACTAAGCTAGGATAGAGTAGGATAGGGTAGGCTAGTTTAGACTAGGCTAGGCTAGCTTAGAATAGGCTAGGCTAGGCTAGGCTAAGCTAGAGCAAACAAGGGTTGGCTAGGATAGAGTGGGATAGGCTAGGAAAAAGTAGGCTAGAATAGAGTAGGCGAGAGTAGGATAGGCTAGAGTAGGCTAACCCAGGATTGAGTAGAATAGGTTAGGATAGAGTAGGCTAAGCTAGGCTAGCCCGATCTAGAGTGGAGTAGGCTATGCTAGGCTAGCCCGATCTAGAGTGGAGTAGGCTAAGCTAGGCTAGAGTTTGCTAGGATAGACTAGAGTAGGGTAGAGTATGCTAAAGTAGGACTGGCTAGAGTAGGCTAGGATAGGATAGGTTAGAGTATGCCAGAGTAGGATCGGCTATAGTAGGCTAGTCTAGAGTAGGTTGGGTTAGGATAAAATAGGTTAATCAAGCATAGAGTAATCTAGGATAGAGTATGATAGGGTAGGCTAGGTTAGACTAGGCTAGGCTAGAATATCCTAGTCTAGGCTATAATAGGCTAAGCTAAGCTAGAGTAGCATAAGTTAGGTTAGGATAGAGTAGGCTAGGATAAGTATGCTAGGCTACGCTAGGCTAGAGTAGGGTAGGCAAGAGTAGGCTAAGTCAGATAGGCTAGGCTAGGCTAGGATAGAGTATGCCAGTATATTAGGATAGAATGTGATAAGATAGCATATGATAGGCTAGGCTATATTAGTGTAGGTAAGCCTAGAATAGAGTAGGTTAGAGTAGTCTAGAATAGAGTAAGGTATGTTAGGCTAGGATAGTGTGTATTATGCTAATCTTAGTTAGAGTGGGATATGATATACGCTAGAGAAGCATAGGTTAGAGTATTCTAGGATAGGATAACCTATAGTATGCTAGGCTAGATAGTGTAAGCTAGAGTAGGATAGAGTAGGATAAAGTAGACAAGGATAGGTAAGGCCGGGTTATCCTAAAATAGGATAGGATATGGTATAGTACGCTAAGTTATAGTATGATAGGACATGCTAGGATAGAGTATTCTAGAGTAATATAGGATAATATAGAGTAGTATAGAGTAGACTATGCTACAGGTGACTAGGCTAGTGTAGGATAAAGTAGGCTAGGATAGAGTATCCTAGTGTACAGTAGAGTAGGGTACGGTACAATATGCTAGGCTAGAGAAGAGTTTAGTAAATTAGGGTAGAGTAGGCTAGGATAGAGTAGTTTTGATTAAAGTAGGATATAGTAGGTTAGGCTAGGGTAGAGTAGGATACACTAGAGTAGGATAGCTTAGAGTAGGCTAGGTTAGAGTAGGATCAATTAGAGTGGGCTATATTAGTATAAGGTAGAGTATGCTAGAGTAGGCCAGGGTAGGATATAGGAGAGAATAGGCTAGGATAGGCCAGAATAGGCTAGGTTAGGTTATACTAGGCTAGGATATGATATGATATGTTAGGCTAGAGCAGGATAGGATATAGTATGATAGAGTAGTCTAAGCTAGAGCATGATAGGTTGGGCTTAGCTAAAGTAGACTAAGTTATGCTACGCTAAAGTAGGATAGGATATAGTGGTATATGCTAGGACAGATATAATAGGATAGGATTGGATAAGATAGGATAGGATTTACTAGAGTAGTCTAGAGTAGGTAATGCTAGTGTAGTATAGGATAGTATAGGATAGAGTAGGAAAGGATATGATATTGTAGAATAGCCTATAGTAACGTCTACCCTATCCTAGACAAGGCTATCCTACTCTACCCTAGACTAGCCTATCCTACTCTAGGCTATCCTTCTAGTCCCGAGAGAAGCGAAGTTTAGGATATGATAGAGTAGGCTAGGCAAGGCTAAGATAGAGTAGGCTAGGCTAGGAAAATCTAGAGTAGACTAGGAAAGGATAATATAGAGAAGGATAAAGTAGGTTATGGTAGAGTAGGCTAGAGATGTCTGTAGGACCAACAAATCCAATCTCTTTAATGCCATTTACAGGTTAATTTCCAACTGGAATCTAAGTATATAAAGGGTTATTGAAAAATATGATCGAAGATTCCGTTCCACAAATTCATCAAGTTATGCCACCCCAAGTACACATGCATGGAAAACAAAAATCTAAATAAAGGAAAGAAGAAAAATGGTATAAAAAACGAGAGTTAAAGGGGTCAAGTGGCATAAAATAAATATCAAAAGATAAAATGTAAAAATTAATTAGTCATTAGACTATTACTATTCATTTACAAGTGATATCATGGCTAACTCTATTCTTTTTCCTTAGAAATTATATATTGTAATTCGAGCCATAAGCTCGAGGATGGAATTTTTAGAACTAGAATTTTTCTTTCTGATATGTTCATTCATATGCATATTTTTTCCCATGTAAATAATTTTCCATATATTAAGGACACAGATTCCTACAGAGAGTTCTTCTATTTTTATCTTTTGTTATGTTTTACATTGTATGTGAGGTTTCATGAGAAAGATAATAAAGCATATTGGAGCATATTTGAGCCAATTAAGTATCGGTGATACCATTTTGTGATTAAATACTGAATATTATGTAAGAAATACAAATTTACATATAGAATTTCTAAATTTTTTATTCTGCACCTTAGTATGATCGAATTTGTCTTCATTTAGAAAATTTGCTTGGTGACAATTCGTGAATTCAAATATTGTCTCCATCTATTAAATTTATCTCCATTTCCTTATTTCTCTATTGGATTTAATAAAATTCCTCTGCAATTTACCTTTGCTTCTACACAATTATTCATAAACTAGTTAATATACCTAAAGCTTTCAAACTATGAGTCAAATTCAAGTTTCATCACAATTATATCTCTAATATGTATAAAAGTTGATCCCTATCATGCCTAGACATGATCTGTTTTCTACCTAATACACCTACGGGAACTAACACTTGATAGTGTATTCCAAGAGAAGTAGGGACCCTATCTCTGGTACACACTTCCCAAATGTTTCCTTTTGTTATATGGAATCTCAATAGTTTTGATTTACATTTCCTGTAGTTTACATTTCATGCAATTTAAATTTCCAACACTTTACATTTGATGCAAGTGTGTGAATCAAGTGTGATTTTTATTTTCATACACTATGTGGTTTGGTTTCCCCTTCTCAATCAACATATAAAAACATGGTTAATTTCTAGTCATTTTGATGTAAATAAAAAATAGCTCCATGAAACCTATTAGTATATTCTTGAGTAGGATGCTAGCATGCATACTTAGAGAGACCAATTGAGTCTTGTTTTTGCATATAATTTGCATGACACCTCATTATTTTACTAACACTGGTTGATCATTTATGTGAGGTAAAACTAAGAAATTATTTTTCTCAACATTTTACCACCATTTCCACGGAGGTGTCAAAGAACTAGGTTTGAATTGGTTTCCCATTTCTTAGATAATATTATTCTAATAGATTGTCCATATCCTAAAACATAAGGAGACAATTCCATCCTGCTTCACTTGCTACATAGTATCACTTGATTTAGAAGATCCTTGTACTGGATGAATTGATGCAAGTATAATTTGGTTTCTATTACTTTCATTTTAGTTTGTTGCATGGCACAAATAAGAGCTTCATGTCAAAAACTTAGTGAAATCATGACCTTAGAAGCATAGGGTGCTCAAGTACATGCTTTGCTTTGGAAGTTTCTTTTCTTTGAATATTTTTTTTATTTGCATAGAAGTTGTAGTTTTCAAATAAAATAAAAAACCTCTACACTAATCCATGTCCGAGACAAGGATTGTTGACCAACTGAAAAAATTACAAGTATGGTTAAGGATTTTTTGAGTGGGGAAGGTTACTCCAGGAGATCTCTTGCATCCTTCCAGTAGAAATGAACATTTACGCATCAAAGAAGTAATAGATATTGATATTCATAAGGGACATATATGCATATCAATAAGTAATAGAGGAGAAAGAGGCCCATGGACAACAAGTAGAATTAGCATTCTCTATTATTCTCCTTACTTTTTTTAAGAGACTAAAGAGCTATGGATAAAATAAGATTAAGAATAAATTTTGGAGTATGAAAATCAAGATTCTCCTTGTAGTTTGTACTCAGATCCTTTGTGGAAGAGATAAATATTTCAATATATACAAATTATGTCAAAGTAGGGAATCCAAGAAACTGAAAGTGAAGATGAATACATAGGGACATGTGACTACATTGAATTTTGGTTCCAAACAATAATCATGCCAAAACACAACTCCCTTCTTCAATATCTCTTGATGCAAAGTCAAATAGGTTACCAACAATTAGATACATGTACAACCCTGTATAAGACGATCAATTATATAAATATTTGAAAATTTATCTACATCCTACATTGACGTTTTCAACAAAAACAAGACATACATGTACCTTGGGGGGAGGTGGATCACCAACGAACCTCGATTAGGTGCTCTCCAAGCACCACTCGCTCACTAGAAGGCGGCATAAAATAATATATGGCAATGTCAACAAGTCAATCGGTGCACCAAAAAGATAGTTCCATGTACAAATAACACTATACTACATGGAGGGATAATGTAATATCCCTCCCCTATGCCTTGGAATATTTTGTAATTTTGCATATTATTGTATGAGGCTTTCTGGGTGAGGAGCTCAAGTGCCAAGGCCCCACCCGAAGAAAAGCCTAAAAGTTAGGTAAAAGTTTATTAACACAAAAGGCCGACAAACACAGGTGCGAAAAGAACTAGGGCTAAAGGATCAAAAAACAAGGGTTTGACAAAACGACATTATGATACAAATCATATCATAAGCACAAAGAAAAATTAAAAGGCAAGTACTGTTAAATTGGAGATCTATCAATGATAGATATAAGTCGTGTGATATAAAGTATATCATACAGAAAAAGGAAAATGACAAACTAAGCCTTCATAAAAGATAAGGTATTTAATTTAAATCTATTAAGTTACCCTTATTAATTTAGGGTAAACGGCTTGAAACTAAAGGGGAAGTATTTAATAAGAAGGGACAAAAGTATTAGAAAGACTCGCCCTATAAGGTTACTTCCAGCTCACCTCTGATTGGAGAAAACAATCCAATGAATTAAGAGATATATATGTATAAAATAAAACAAAGGCTTGATATATGCAAAAGCGGAGAATATATATATATACATATATAAAATGAATTATAAGAGTAGTATGGAGGTGGAATGCCTTAGAGTAAAGAAATATATATATATATATATTATTGAGGAAATTGCTACACGTATATATATATATATATATATGTGTGTGTGTGTGTGTGTGTGTATACCTTATTTCATATGGATAACCGTTGTTAAGAATGAATACCTATATTAAGTAGAATATGATTCTATGCTCTGTATTAGCCCAGAGTTTAGGAGCCATTATAGGATATTTAGTCACGGACAGATATCACTTACTCATCATTAACTTTCCTGTGATTATGGAAATAATGATGGAAACGGTTTTTAAGAATTATGAAAGCCCTTAATTACTATTTACGATTTGTATTAAGGGACGTTGAACCAGCAGGTTTTAATTGTCCTCAGCAAGCCAGCACGATGGGAGGAGGTTATTCGGGGCGTGCTTCAGCACTGATAGAGGAAGAAGATGCAGGCTTTTGGGAAAGGAGTCCATGTATGAGGAAGAGCTTTGTCTTTCGGGGGTAGGAGCTTGCATTTCGTTTTGGGGAAAGAAAAGGATAGTGAGGAGCTTTTGTTTGCTGAGTCGAAGATCTCAGGCTAGAATTACAGGTGAATACTCATGGTAGTTTATGAGCGGAAAGGTCCAGGTATGCACTGATGCATGCATCACCTTTGAAGTTAATAAAAATAAGTTGCCTGCACATGTTTTCCATTTGTGTAAATATGGGAAACGCTATTATTTCTCTTGCTGCGTGAACTCTCTTTTCTCTATGATCTATTGCTTGTAAGACCTAGGCCATATATAATGGTTGGTCCTGGTAGAATTATCCCTCCCCCGTAGCTCAGGGTTATCATTGCTTGTCTGTTTTGTTACAACCTATGTGTAGCGATTTTTCCTCTGGTAAGACCTATCTAAGAACTCTTAACTAAGAGATATCAAGATCGAAAAAATTGATAAAACTTTATACTGTGACCTCATAGTTGATATCAAGATCCAGAATGATGGACCCAGATTTTTGTCGGCTTCAAATCATTGTCCCAAGCCTGTTTTCACTTTCGGGAAGGTATACCTTTTTTTAGATCTAGCAATTATGCTGAAGCGTAATCATGGAAGTTTTTTTTTACAGGTTTAGCAATTTGCATGGAGGTCGATTTTAAACTTAGGTTGTTGTGTTGAGTAAGTTTTAAAATCCTTGTTCAAATATTATAATGTAATGAGTTGTGGCCACCATCGAAAGGCTTATTGAATCTGTTAATTATGTTGTTAAATTGCGCGACTTAGGTCGTTGAATGAAGTCTTTTATTTTATGATGTTAGAGTGCTGCGGATTATATAGATATGAACTTGACCTTACCTTTCCTGTTTATTGGTATAGAACCCTTCCACGGATAGGATAAATTTACTGCCATTGATTAACAATTGCAGTTATTATACAAATTAAGTAGTTAGAGAGTATCACTACATTGTGGGTTGAGTTCCATGGTAGATAGTGGCTCGGAAAACCACTCTTCCTAACATCTATTGATGAGGGGTCACGGTATACTAAAATTGTGAAATATGTGGTAAGGAAAGAGTGATGATTTAAAAGGTAAATAGAGATTTTTGACCTATAAAATTATATATAATGTCTAATATATCTCAAAGGATGCAAATAAAGTTTAATGTACCTCAGGGAGATAAAGACCAGGATATATATATAAAATGTCGTTAAGAAATATTTGCATATACGTCTATATATAATATTTTAGAAGAATAGAATGCTGATACATAATGGTTTATATACCATGATGATGTTTACATACATATGAGACAATAAGGGTCCTAAATAGAGCTGATGAGTTACAAGTGTCTCTCTGCGTAGAACCTTGAGGAAAGATAAGACCGGCCATGGATGAGCCGTGATTTTTTGTAAGCACTCCATTTTGATAAAGAAATAAAAGAACAAATAAATTGGTGGATGTAGCCTCGTTGACGAGATGAAACAAATGAAGGTGGTTGTCTCTTTTGTGTATTTTGTGTGCTGGTTTATTTCCTTGTTTACATGATGGTTATGAATGCAGTATAAATGCTTTAATTGGTGAATAGATTACTAAAATTTTTATTTTGCAGACTTCCTGAATTCTTTATAGCATTAAGGTACAATGGGTATTTTACATATGGTATCGGAGCTAGCTACGACACTTGACCCTTAAGAATGGGCTAACATAAGAGTTTTGCACGATTACATTCGGAAGAAATTGCGGTAGTTTGTACCCTTTCTTGATTTCGTTTTTGCAAAACAGTTCACAGAAGGGGGTAAGGAATTGACACTAGAGGTTGGAGTGAGTTCTCCAGGTCTGACAATATAGGTTGGAGTGAGTTCTCCAGGTCTGCGACTATGAATTTTGAGATCAGGAGATTCCATTTAGGTTGCTTGCAGAATGCTATATGATTTTGAGGAAAATTGAGCATTATTGCTCAACATAAAAGAAGATGTTAGATATCAGATCTTTCTCCATGCCTGTTGGATGGGAAGAATCAGCGGCTCCATGTCCATTGGATGGTGGAATCAACAACTAGACATATCATGCATTCTGAAAAAAAAAATTTAGTTACCTCTCTCTGTTTCTTGCGGCAGCCATTATACCGTTACATGTTTGAGTAGGGTTTCTGCATGCATCTCGGATGAAGAGCTTGGGAGGTGAGAAGAAAATGGATGTTGGCTCGAGAGGAGGATTTCCATTACTCTAGGAAATGGAGAAAACAGAATATAGAGCGAGAACTCCTCAACCGCAGGCTTGCGATCTCATATCGAATATGTTTAAGGTATGAAACTCACCTTTAAAACAGTGCATGATTGTTTGAAGTAGCACTTTCTTTTTCTAAAGATTCGATGTTGAGTAGGGTCGGCTACATTCATATAACCTAGATGAGTCTTATCGTTAAGGTCTGAGCTGGATCAGTGTCAGCTAGATAAAACCCCTCAATTGTATGGTCAATGTGTGAACCAGCACAAAATTAGCATTTGGGTTGCATTCACATATTATATATCTTTATAATACAGATCCAAAAATTTAATCCAAATAGGATGCAAATTGTATAACTAAAATGTTGCTCATCATTATGAATCTGAGACTACCGACTCATTCCAAGTCTTCAGATTAATATAACCTAGACGTCTCATCTAAAATTGATATGCTGTAGCAACTTCCAAGATTGACACTGAACCTAGTTGCGGTTTGGAATGTTGTGTATGTTTATCAAAATAGGTCTCAAATAGGTATTCTTTTACAAACATATAATCTCTAGTTATATATATATTTCCAACTGCAATATGGAATCACACAAGTAGAGTAAGCTGAAATGTCGATTTATATCTTTTACCCTAATCTGGAATGTTAAAGCCGACAATCTGCTCAACGTGTCACCTCGGGTTCCTACATTAGTGTGTTGGATCTATTCTTGGTTTTGAATATTCTTCCCCAAATGCTTGGGATCAAAGCATTGTGCTTCTTAATACTTACTAAGCCCCAAACTGCCAGTCTAGTCTCTAAGATGCTAAAGATGGTAGGTTATGTGGTGTTTGTGGATATTTTACTGATCCTTGGAAGTCCAATTTCTATCCCAGCCCAGGATTTTCTTGTTGGAGTTTCGATGTGTAGAAAACCTTGTTTAAATTGCCAATAGATTTGCCACGATATCCTTGGCATGTATGATACAGACCTGCCCATGTTTCCCTTGATTGGGATTTCGTTTTATATTCAGCATTGTTGAAAATGCCGACAGATTTGCCCATGATATCTTTTATTGGTTTTGATTCATAGAAAGAATTGTTAAAAACTGACATACCTTCCCACAATCTCCTTAATCGGTTCTCCATTCATAGAGAGCATTGTTTAGTATGATGTCCAGATATGTCCACGATTGCCATTGGTCTGTATTTGTGATGTATGCAATTTTGTCCACACTGCATTTTGCATGACTTCCTATGTAACCAGTTGGACCTAGTATGAGTATGGATTTTGCAGTTGTTTTATGGTGTGTAAGTTATTAAAAATTGTGTAGTAGAATCATTGCGTCCATATTGAAATGGATCTGAAACGTGAAGGATAGATGCATGGCATTTGATTTTATTATGGATCTGAATTCTGAGTGCTGGAAGGATTCCTTTTGACTATTTTCTTAATCAGATATATATATTAGAATCTTCTCGGCATTGATCAATTTTGGTTGTAGGCCATTATCTATGTTTGATTTTTTGTATTAGAATTATCAGCATT
Organism: Pseudotsuga menziesii; assembly: GCA_001517045.1. Taxonomy (NCBI): domain Eukaryota; kingdom Viridiplantae; phylum Streptophyta; class Pinopsida; order Pinales; family Pinaceae; genus Pseudotsuga; species Pseudotsuga menziesii. The sequence goes on from LPNX011053352.1 coordinate 20,883, forward strand.
GATTGATTTTGTGGCAGACCTATTACTTGTGTTATGATAAATTCTTATAGATGTGAGGTATGCTAGATCCTTTCTCTGCTGGTTGATTTTTGTAAATCCTTTATCGAGGGTTTTGATCTTAGTTTAGTTATGTAGAAAGGGTATGCATATTTTATTTTAATTAAATGTGTTGTGGATATGGAGATGAATAGCCTCCATTTAGACAGTGAAAAATGTCTGCATGTTTTGTTTTATATGCTATGTCGATCTGGAGCAGAATAGTTTTCTCAATGTTAAGATCACTTGTTAGACTAAATGTTAAGCTATTGTTAGCTAAATGATATATGTTTGTTAAGAATATGGTAAGTCATTTCTAATCAGATCAAAATGTTTTGTTAAGCCTTCAGAAGGTTCATCATCTGTTGATGTTTCTAACTTGAAGGATTTCATCCCCTATAATTGACCACTCGAGATGGTTTATACGATTCCTAATTGGTTTGTGTCATTGTGTTGAGCCTTGAGCTCATTGATGGTTTATAATATTTGTGACTAAATGACTTCCTCCTGGAAATATGGGAGGAAAGGAAAATGAAGGGTGTCCAAAATTATGGTATTAGTATGCAAGCTAATGGTAGAAATTAATGTTTGATGGAAGGCGTTATAGGTTTGGTTTAAAGTTGTGGCACTAATTAGTAGGCAAATGTCTATTTATTCAAGGAGCAATATTGTATGTTTTATGTGAAAAATATAGCCTTTGGTGCAATTTGGTTTTGTTGATTTGAGCGGTTTATGGAATTTATGGCTTCGGTATAGCTCTGTGAATTGTTCACAGTTGAAGGTTGTGTGAATAGCTAAGCATGCCAATCATTATGATGGAAATGGCTGAGAGTATTACCAGACATCAACTTCATGAAGATAGCTTTTCTAGTGAAGTTTCCTTACAACTGGTGATGCCCACGATTATCTCAAGTTTTTGTTTTGGAATTATTTATCTACAGCATGTCCATCTCAGTGGTTGAAATTATTTTTTATGGATATTGTAGAAGGGACAGGTTTAGCTAAGATAGTTGTTAAATTGGTCTTTTTGATTGGGATTTTCTGACCTTATTATGGTGAGGCTAATTGCAGGAAATTTACTTTGTTTAGAATTGCTAACAAATTTTGGATGATTGTCTTATGGCATTGACAAGCACTTTAAAAGTTCAGATGTGGTATATATAAAATTGCAACAGTGAGTGAATTTTTTTGTTGAAGTTGATAAGTGGTTGCATTGTCAAAATCTTCAGGTTTTATGTGTTTTCTTGCAAATGGTGTTGGTATAAGAAATTGAAAGGATTTTGTGGCTTCTTGTAAATGCCCACTTGTCAATTCTGGTGATAAAAGGCTCTTATCGGATGAATGAAAAATGAAGTAAGGCAGGATTTGTGCAAAATTTTTGATGTTCTTTGAATTAATAAGATGATAAACTAACACCCATAGAGTGCTTGCAGGCATGGGGATTTATGGCCATGAAAAAGGCTAAAGCTCCAGGACTATGATGAGTTAAATATCATGTGTATAAAGTTATCACGAGAAGAGGGAGTGGTGATGGAGGTAGTGGTTAAAATCTACCTTGTTTTCCTCCGGGCCAGCGAGGGACCATTATGCATTCTGGGGATGCCCAGATGTAAGACATTTGGTTAAGACTCGTTCTGCACACATTAGAGGACTGTCACATGAGTTGGGGGACTGTGTGAAGAGAATAACCTCTAGGCGTTATGGAGGTGTGTGAGAACGGAGTGCCTCAGCTTGGTGAAGCACCCTGAAGAGCACAAAAGGAGATACGCCTAAGAGGGGTACAGGGTATCGTCCTTGTGTTGGGTGGCTTGAATTGGCACTTGGTGTGCTGGAATGAAGGAACATCCAGAGAAAAGAATAATGACAAAGCACCCTGAATAGCACAGAGGAGATACACGAAGGGTTGGTATCGTCCTTGTCTTGGGTGGCTTGAATTGGTACTTGGAGTACTGTTGGCACTTGATGTGTTGGGATGGAGGACATCCAAAGAAAGGAACAATGCAGAAAAGGTATGTGCCTTGCAGGTAAACTGGTATTGATGAGGTAATATGTTATTGGCAATAGAACTGATATGTTCTTAAAATTGTATAATGGGATTTCTACATTGTCTCAAATGTCAATGCTAGTAGTCATGTTTTATTGATGTATCAATTGCATTCTGGAAAATAATTGGGTATTATGGCACCAATGAACACAAAAAAAAATTGCAGATTGTTACAATGCAAAAGAATCTATGACTGTTGTTTAAGTTGAATTGTGATTTGGACATGAATTACTGAAAGGACTAAATTATAGTTATGATACTGCAAAAGACTTGCTAAGTATGTTGCATAATGAATTGACTCTTATTGATTAAAATTGGGTAGACCCTATTTTTGCAGGTCCTACAAACCCACAAGGATCAGAAAGGAAAAAACGAAAAGAGAGATCCGAACAAGGCGAAGCAAGAAGAGATGACTCGAGAGAAGAATAAAAGTTTTAGAAACAAGAAACACCGAGGACGATGTTCTTTATTTTAGGGGGGAAGGATGTAATATCCCTCCCCTATGCCCTGGAATATTTTGTAATTTTGCATATTATTGTATGAGGGTTTCTGGGTGAGGAGCTCAAGTGCCAAGGACCCACTCGAAGAAAAACCTGAAAGTTAGGTAAAAGTTTATTAACACAAAAGGCCGACAAACACAGGTGCGAAAAGAACTAGGGCTAAAGGATAGGAAAAAAAGGGTTTGACAAAAAGACATTATGATACAAATCATATCATAAGCACAAAGAAAAATTAAAAGGCAAGTAGTGTTAAATTGGAGATCTATCAATGATAGATATAAGCCGTGTGATATAAAGTATATCATACGGAAAAAGGAAAATGACAAACTAAGCCTTCATAAAAGATAAGGTATTTAATTTAAATCTATTAAGTTACCCTTATTAATT